>JAODAL010043514.1:0-33766 GCA_025379985.1 Phyllomedusa bahiana
AAAAGTCATTGTGATTAATGACGGGGTTCAAATAGATGCTAGCCACCCTTGTTTCGGGGACAGGGGCCTTTTTTGTCAAGGATGCCTGACAAAGGGGCGTGTCCCTGAGACTTAGCAAGTGTGCTATGCTATCTGTTTGCAAACTTTGCTCATGTAATCAAATGTACTAAGCCCATAGAAAATCCCTAAGGATAACCAGTCAGAGGAGGAAAGTGGCAGAAAGAATGTTTCAACAAGGACCAGGAGATGGCAAAAGAGGCTTCAGAGGGCAGTGGTGATGCCAGGCATTGGGGCTAAGGCCGCCAGAAAGAAAGCGTGCATTGGTAGAGAACGGGGGAGCAGAACAAATAACACCTTGATAAACCTCTTTAGTTATCATTTTATAGAAGATGTATGCATGAAATAAAATAGGCATCAGGTATGACAAATCTAAGCCTGAGGACTCTCAGTATAAAACAAATACAGATAATTTGATATCAACGGTTTTGGAAGCAACACTTTCATAACATTAAGGGCCACATGTATGATCGGGTTTTTCACCCTTTTTCTGGCATACAACGCACCTACAATGTCTAATGCACCTAATGAATGTGTTAGGCACTTTATAATGCGCCTAACATGAGGGGGCGTTTTGGAGGCGTTCTGGGGGCGTCGCACCACACTCGTAATATTAGAGATGAATGTGTTTCGGCAAAACTAGGTGCATTACTGCTCGGACAGGCAGAGCTATCTCAATGTGGTCTGCCTGAGCCTAAGGAGTAGAAGTGGAGATAGATTTGCTTTAAGGGGCAAAAATGTCCAATATTTCTTAACTTCCACCAGGACAATAATAAAAAGTAATTTATTATGATTATCAAACTGTATAAAATTTAATTATTTAAATTTAATAAAAAATTATGTCATATAAAATTAATATAAAATATATAATGTCCCAAAAATATTAAATTATCTGCTATAAAATGTATTTAAATTTAATAGAATCTAAAACTAGTTTTACATTAAATAACCCACTGATGATGTTGTTCAGATTTTTATATTTTACATTTTTACTACATTTAATTTGAAATTTATTTTTGCCGCTCTCACCTTTTATTCTAATACGGCAAGAGTCAGCACAGCACAGGTCTTGCTGGGACCTGTGGTCCACCAAGCAAGATAGGTCCCATAGTTTCTATTCACTGACATGCTGTTCTAATGACTTCTCTTATTTCTATAGCCTTTATACATGTTTGGGGCATTACTAATGCACCTAAGTTCAATAATGCGCCAAACACACAGGCGAGGGGCGATGAACTTATTTATTCACTATATTTACTATTTTGCCATAGGCAAACTTAAACTCTATCAGTTCTCTATCTGTTAAACACTAAAACGTAACTTTTATTATGTATAACTCTTTACCGTATACACACTTTTTAAAAACCTGATTTCTAACCTCACCTTTTTAACCCTTTCTACTTCTGAAGGAAGGAATTAGCTCCTTTTCTATTATCAAGTCTGGGGAGCACCACCCTTTTAAAAGGAAAGCCCTATATATACACAATTTACTAACTCCAGTAAGGGATCCCAAGCATCTACTTGGGCAGTCGTCCCTAATCTATGACACAAAACAAATAAGGCCCCCTTGTGACACCCTCTGCAGCGGGTGAACTTGTAGCAGAGGTGAGAAATCACAATTTTAAAAAAGTCATGCCTGACCTCCCAACATGTTTCACCCGCTAGCCTGGCTTCATCAGGGGTTAGAGGTCCGGTCCCATGTGGTTTTAAGCTCATTTTCCTTTTATATCATGTTAGGTACACGCCCTATTCAAGTGCTCACCAATTAGCCATCAGAGAATCTACAAAACCCACTCCCCCATCCACTCTCCTGCACGCGCACTAATAATATGTGCTGCTACTGCTGCCACCATGCTCCCATAGACATCAAACCTCAGACAAGTTCACCATCTCCATACCGGGCTTGCGCCCTATCTTACCATGCTGCCAGCGCCCGCGTACTGTATCAATAGACATTTCTGTCCTGACTGTGATGGACTTCCGTCCCATTTCTCTCATATTATTGCGTCTGCATGGCTCACCTAGAACGGACTAAGCAAAATAGGTGTTACATTCCACAGCACACTACCAGCTTTATCAGCTCCCATAAGCCCCCTCTCTTCCACATCTAATACGCATATTCATTGGGAATATACACTCACCGGCCACTTTATTAGGTACACCATGCTAGTAACGGGTTGGACCCCCTTTTGCCTTCAGAACTGCCTCAATTCTTCGTGGCATAGATTCAACAAGGTGCTGGAAGCATTCCTCAGAGATTTTGGTCCTTTATTTGACATGATGGCATCACACAGTTGCCGCAGATTTGTCGGCTGCACATCCAGGGATGCGAATCCCCCGTTCCCCCACATCCCAAAAGATGCTCTATTGGATTGAGATCTGGTGACTGTGGAGGCCATTTGAGTACAGTGAACTCATTTTTCATGTTCAAGAAACCAGTCTGAGATGATCCAGCTTTTATGACATGGCCCCATTATCCTGCTGAAAGTGGCCTTTCAGTGTTGGGTACATTGTGGTCATAAAGGGATGGACATGGTCAGCAAAAAAATACTCAGGTAGGCTGTGGCGTTGCAACGATGCTAAATTTTGGTACCAAGGGGCCCAAAGGAGGCCAAAAAAAATATTCCCAACACCATGACCCCACCACCACCAGCCTGAACCGTTGATACAAGGCAGGATGGTTTCCATGCTTTCATGTTGTTGACCCCAAAATTTCTGACCCTACCACCCGAATGTCGCTGCAGAAATCGAGAACTCATCAGACCAGGCAACTTTTTTTTTCTTTCTTCTACTGTCCAATTTCGATGGCTTGGGCAAATTTGGAGCCTCAAGTTTCCTGTTCTTAGCTGAAAGGAGTGGCACCGGTGTGGTCTTCTGTGCTGTAGCCCATTGCCTCAAAGTTCGCCGTACTGTGCATTCAGAGATGCTCTTTGCCTACCTTGGTTGTAAGGGGGGGCTATTTGAGTCACTGTTGCCTTTTATCAGCTCGAACCCGTCTGCCCCTTCTCCTTTGACTCTGGCATCAACAAGGCATTTCCCCCCACAAGGACTGCCCCTCACTGGATGTTTTTTCTTTTTCGGAACATTCTCTGTAAACCCTAGAGATGGTTGTGCGTTGAAATCCCAGGAGATCAGCAGTTTCTGAAATACTCAGGGCCAGCCCCTTTTGGCCAACACCCTGCCACGTTCAAAGGCACTCAAATCACCTTTCTTCCCATACTGATGCTCGGTTTGAACTGCAGGAGATTGTCTTGACCATGTCTACATGCCTAAATGCACTGAGTTGCCGCCATGTGATTGGCTGATTAGAAATTAAGTGTTAACGAGCAGTTGGACAGGTGTACCTAATAAAGTGGCCGGTGAGTGTATACTCCATTGTACTGTACACTATTGTCATAGTCTCTTCCCATAAAGCACTTCTCCTTTATATCTAATATACATATTCATTTTAATAAAGTTGCAGGCTTTATTAAATACATATTCAAGGTCGTTAAGGGGTTAAAGTTAGCACAAAATCTATGCAGCGAGCAGAAATAATAAATCTATACATAAATAAATGTATACATGAATAGATGGTAATCTACTCCCGAGCTGCGTCTCGCCGCAATAACGCGAGTGTATATATCATATGATTCAGCTGCCAAAAATCCCCTCATGCACAGAAACAATATACATACATCCCAATTTGTGAAATAGAAAGCATGGCCTCACGTGAACAATACCTATCATTACAAAACACAGGGAAAACGAGGTACAACATAGAGGCAGAGGGGGCAGGAGGGAGATGGGAAGAAGAAGAGGAAAAAAAAAAAACCTATGTGAAAAAAAAGCATCAGAGTTCACATAGGTTTTTTTGTTTTTTGGGGTTTTTGTTTCTCTCCTCCCTCCCATCTCCCTCCTGCCCCCCCTCTGCCTCCACGTTGTCCCTCGTTTTCCCTGTGTTTTGTAATGATGACAGGTATTGATCACGTGAGGCCACTGTTTCTATTTAACAAATTGGGATGTATGTATATTGTTTCTGTGCATGAGGGGATTTTTGGCAGCTGAATCATATGATATATACACTCGCGTTATTGCGGCGAGACGCAGCTCGGGAGTAGATTACCATCTATTCATGTATACATTTATTTATGTATAGAGTTATTATATCTGCTCGCTGCGTAGATTTTGTGCTAACTTTAAATACAATATATGCAATACAGATGTATGCAGATGCAATAGAGTTTGAATGGACTAACATTTTTGCATGCTCCCATTGTGATGTAATGAATTAGGTGGCTAGCCATGACCTGTAAGAAAGAATCTTTAATGGGGAAGGTGGGAGGTGAGACTGCAGGAGGGAGGGCGGGCTAACCATAGGGCCTGCAGCTTTATTAAAATGAATATGTATATTAGATATAAAAGAGAAGTGGTTTATGGGAATAGACTGAGACAATAGTGTACAGTACAAAGGAATATGTATTTAATAAAGCCTGCAACTTTATTAAAATGAATATGTATATTAAATATAAAGGAGAAGTGGTTTATGGGAAGAGACTATGACAATAGTGTACAATACAATGGAGTATATATTCCCAATGAATTGCATATTAAGACATCAGAAAGGGGTTTTGGGATTTATAAAGCTGGTAGTGAGTAGAGTGAAGGGGGAGTGGGTTTTTTTTGTAATATTCTCTGATGCTAATTGGTGAGCACCTGAATAGGGGCGTGTACCTAACGATGATATAAAAGGAAGTGAGCTTAGACCACATGGGACCAGACCTCTAACCCCTGATGAAGCCAGGCTAGCTGGTGAAACAAGTTGGGGAGGTCAGGCATGATGTTTTACATTGTGATTTATCACCTCTGTCTAGGAGTGTCACCCGCTGCAGAGAGTGTCACAAGGGGGCCTTATTTGTTTTTAGTGTTGAGCGATTTTTATCGACAAAGTTGAAATCGGCAAGGTTTTTATGGTGATCGAAATTTCCAGATCATGCGATAATTAGGTTAAAATCTTGTGCATCACTATTAAGATCGCGCCTTTTTCAGGCGCTTCCCAGTAATTTTGCGCTCAGCAAATCAATTAACAGAATAGAGCAGGTGAGATGTGTGTGCAGCCGTCATGACTGGGGATGGTGTATGGATGCGAAATGGACTGGAAAAATCACATGACCAACCTCGTTTTAACATAGAACAGCGTTTCCTGTTTCAGCCTCAGTGCTCTCAGCGTCTCAATAGGGATAGGAACCTGCGCTCTGCCTGTGCCAAACAGGCTCAGCGAAATTAGTCTATTTCTGCCAAGAGAACTCTACTATTACTGTGATCCTTCCAATTTAGTTTATATTAGAGATTAGATTTTATGTAGTTAGCTAGAGAATTTAAAGCAGCATCTACCGCCGTAAATTCACGCGGTGGGAGCGGGGCGGGGGGGGGGGGGGGGGGGCCCCCGCGGCCCGAACACACACAATCTCTATCTATAAAGAACACTTGGATAAAGTTCACCAAGACTTAGTGGTAGACATTGTAGTGGAATACCCTATTATTAATGAACAGTTTGCTATTGAAATATTTCCTGGATATTGGGCATCCTGAACTTATTATTGGATACACAGTCATTTCTAGTAACTGCAGGTCTCTTTGTTAGCTGGCAAAATCTCCACTTTTTATTACAGGTCATACATTTTCAGATAGGTGTTCATTTTCAATTTTAACCCCATTTACACCTGTGACTGTTGATATATCCACCTTGCAGTTAAATTACAATCCAGCAATCATTGTAGTCAGCAGAGGTTTGTTTCGTTGCCAAAATACCGTAGGTATCGTACGAAAGACCATCACAGTTACGTGATTTTGACTTTTGCGCACCCAGAATTGTTCATTGACGCAGCATCTACGAAATCTTAAACAGCAATTCTATATTCACCCTCACAGGTGAATTGAAAGGTGCAAAAAAATACGTTTTATTATACCAAAACAAACAGTTAACGTGTTATTTGACTTTGCGCACCCACATTGTTCATTACCAGCATCTACGTAAATCTTAAAACAACCGCAATTCTATATCACCACAGGTGAATTGAAAGGTGCAAAAATATCGTTTATTAAATAACCCAAAACATAACAGTTACGTGTTTTTTTGACTTTTGCACAGTCCAGCATGTTCAGTTTGGGCTGGACGCAGCATCTACGTTAAATCTTTATAAACAGCATTCATATTCCACCACAGATGAATTGAAAGGTCCAAAAAAAAACAGTATATTATACGCAAAAACATAACAGTTACGTGTTTTTTGACTTTTGGCACACCCAGCACTGTTCATTGACGCAGCATCTACGTAAATCTTAAAACAGCAATTATATTTCACCACAGTGAATTGAAAGGTGGCAAAAAATATCGTTTAATATACTCAAAACATTACAGTTTACGTGTTTTTTTGACTTTGCGCACCCAGCATTTTCATTGATGCAGCATCTACCGAAATCTTAAAACAGCAATTCCTATTTTCTCCCACAGTGAATTGAAAGTTGCATAAAAATACCGTTTATTAAAATACCCAAAAAAAAAAAAAACATAACAGTTTTACGTGTTTTTTGACTTTTGGCGCACCCATCATTGTTCACTGACGCAGCATCTACGTAAATCCTAAAAACAGCAATTCTATTTATCACCACAGGTGACTTGAAAGGTGCAAAAAAATATCCGTTTATTATACCAAAACATAACACATACGTGTTTTTTTTTGGACTTTTGTCAGTCCAGATTTTTTGATAGACACCTTGCAAGTTAAATTTGAATCCAGCAATTTTGTTTCATTAGAGGATTTGAGAATAGCTGTGATTTGCCGTCTTTTAAAAGAGACTTTCCAAAACTATTCCATACCTTCTCAAATTTTTATATTTCTGACAAATTGGGGGGGGGAAAAAAGCGAATGCAGGTGGTAAGCTAGCATAGAGGGGGGTAGCACATGGAGGTAGAGGTAACGAGAGAAGGTGCTCCTTCCAGTGCTGGCGACAACACCGCATCGCCAGCGTATCGTCGAGTTGCAGGACCGTCAGGCCTGACATCGCTGGGTCAGGTCCCACTGTGAATCTAAGTAACGAACATCGTCGCCAATCAGTCCTCAGTGGTTAATGCAACCTGCATCTAGCAGTCTTTACCTCCTCGCCTCCCGGGCAGTCACGGCCACAAATGTCGTCATCAGCATCCGTCCAACATGAAGCACCCAAATGTCAACTCGGGTACCCACCACTGTGGGATAATCCATTTTTCCTGAAAGACCTCTTTGATGACAAACATGGCGGTGGGGTCAGAAGGCATGTTAACAAGATCAAGAGGGAATTTAGTCTGCTCTGATCGCCCAGTTTACATGATGCCATCAGAGGAGGTGGAAGGAAGCCGGTCAATCGTTCGAATAATAGTGCAAAAATCCCGGGCTTCGGCAACCGCCTTGCAGTGCCCCTTGCTTGTACCCTCAGTTTGCTTCTGGATGCAGAAAGTCAGGGACGACCAAGTCACCTGTGTTGATGATAGATGATTATGACAGACATTGCGGATCGCCATCCTGGTCTTTTCCGCCAGAATTTGCTTTGCGAGCGCTTCATCATGTGGACGAGGCGGGGAAGACGATGGGGTTGTGTCAATACCGGGTCCCACCGCCACAAAAAGGGAGGGGGGCGGTTCGCAGAATCCGCTGAATGATTCGCCAGCCACGGTCATCGCAAACCCCGCTGCCACGCTTATTCGCCGTCAAAAGTCCATGACCACCAAGCCTTGGGCCTTCTTTGAGCAAGCCTCTGATTCACGCCAGCCAGCGATGTCATATTGCCGCCTTTGCCGTAAACGCATAAGTATGAAGCAAGAACCTTAAGTGGTTAACCACCACCAACATGTCCGTAGTTCACAATGCAGCGAATGCATGAGTTGAAATGGAGGGAACAACTTGGCCAAAAAAGGTCCAGATCGACGCCGGCCCTCGCAGACCACTGTCACACCCTCTTTCTCCCTCCCCGCCTCCTCCTCCTCCGCCACCACCAAGCGTTCCTCATGCCCATGTCTCTCAAGTCCATGATCAGGGATCAGCCTCCGCTTCATCAGCAGCCGTCCACCGTCGCCCGAGTAACCATCAGCACCACCAGAGACCCATCCCCCCCTACCCCTTCTTCCTCGCTCAGTTTGACGACCTGCCACGCCTACAGCGGCCAGTCCTAGCATCAGCTTCTGTCCTTCCAGGTTTGGGAGCAGAAGAAACACTTTAACCCAAACCATCCCAAAGCCAAAGCTGAATGTCGGCATTGGCCAGGCTTGTGGCCTTTGGAAATGTTGTCCTTTCCGTCTGGTGGACACAGAAGGGTTTCCGCCACGTCATGGCCCTCGCCTGCCCCCCAATACCTGAGGCCGAGACAGCATTTATTGCAGAAAAGCCGTCCCTCCCTGCCGAGCCACGTGTCATCTAAAAAATTTCAAGCGCGTTGTCTGCATCTTGTGTCCGGAAAAGGTCCATACTCACCACTGCCACATGGGACTAGTAAGCACGCCAAGGCCACTATAATCTCTGTGACAGCTTACTGGGTGAAGCCTGGTGGATGTCTCTGGGGGTACGGTGGCTCTCAGGCTTGCGCAACTGCTCTCAAAACCTGCAGGATGCTGCAGGGCTCTTTCCCCCAAGGTCCTCTGGTGGCATCACGTGCCCCAGAGAACACCAGGGCCGTGTTGAAATTAATCTGCCTTGGGAGATCCGTCCCATCACACACAGGTCAGGAGCTGTGACGGCTCCCTAAGCCAACGAGACCGAGCGCTGGCAGGGGACAAGAACCTTGTGCCAGGCAAGTGGTGTCGATAACGGGGCTAATCTGCTGGCCGACCTTAAGATGGTAGGCTGGAGCACATCCCTTCCTGCACAATGTCATGAACCTTGTCATCCCAGAAATTTTTCTAAAAGAGGCTTCCCGGGTCTGGACTGCCTGCTGAAGAAGGCCTCGAGGTCTGAGTTTCGCACTGTCCGCCCGTTCGCTAACCCTGCTTCGTACTGCCTGGCTGCGTTTGCAGCGTCAGCTCGCCTCCCCGTCAACCCGTCTACATTGTTTACGTGCAAACACGCTGGAATTCCACCCACACACATGCTCCAGCGATTGTGGCAGCAGCGCAATGCCATTACGCCAGTACGAAGGGACACATGTCCTGACAACCAGCGTATCTGGACCTCGGGTAATTGAACCTCCGAGAGTGGAGGCAGGTGAAAAGCTCTGCACCCATCCTTGCCAGTTTTTGAAGAAGCCACCAAAATGGTCAGTTGCGGACAATGCCCTTGTCAAGCATCGAGCATTGTGGTGATATTATTTCTGGAAACGATCGTTGGACAACTCTGAAAACTAACAGGTCCCCGCCAGCGACGGAGAGACGGACACAGATGCGGACACGGAGCCTTTTCTCTCCGTCAAATCCACAAGGCCCGACAGTTCACAATCATCGTCTTCATTAGGCAGTGGTTCCGGGTCCAGAGCAATGCAAGGTGGCGCATCAGCTTCTCCGGGTGCTCATCTCAGGCAATTCAAGGGCTGGTTGAAGCTGTGCCGAGGCAGCGGAGGAGAGAGAAGGAGGAGGTATTCCCTAGACACACCGGATGTTACCAACGTCCCCTGCCTTGGAAAGAGGTTGGCGCGAATTTGAGGCGGAGGAGGAAGATGAGGAAGATCAGTTTGCTAGTGCCCCTCGACCCAGAGGGGGGGCACTTTGGGGGAAATCAAGGCTCCATCTCTCACATGAGTGCTTGGATGCTCCATTTCCCTCCAACATGAATCCCTCGCATTAAGGCCATCAAAATGAACAACAGTTTTACTGGGGGTGCCACCCTCCTGGATCCCCAGGTACAAAACAAGAAATCACACGTTCCTTTCCACCTCACCCAAATAGAGAGTAAAATGCAGAAATGGAGACCTTGCTGATTGATCAAGCTGAGACAAACTGTTTGCGTCTGCTTCACTTCCCCAATGTCAGTCCAACGGTGGAACAACATCAGAGTGTGACAGTCAGTAAGTGCCAAGTAGGCGTAGCGGCAGCAGCAGGCAAGGTGGCAGAAGCCTAATGGGTGGACCTTTGGCAATCTTTGTTACACACTCACCAACGCAGCAATGCAGGCACACATTCCAACACACAGATATCATCTTAAGATCATGGTGCACGACTATCTGCATCACAACACCGATGTTTTTTTGCAGTGTTCTCGACCCAATAGACTTCTGGGTATCCAAAATGGAAGAATGGCCCGAGCTGGCTCATCACGCCATAGAGGTGTTGTCCAGCTCAGCAGCAGCGTCATATCTGAGAGACACTTCAGCACAGCTGGAGGAGTCATTACAGACAAACGCATCGGCTTTTCCACAGATAATGTGGATCGATTGACTTTTTCATCAGATCAAGATGAATCAGGCAGGCATGATCTCTGATGAATGTTGTGGCCCCAATTGCCCGAGGTCACCGATTAGTTGCCGTCTACTTCACATTCCTTTTCAAACAGAAATGGTCCTTTCCTCTTGAAAACTTTTTTTAAAATGATCATTTCTTACTGCAATTTTTGATATCTCTTTTTTCCCAACAGTTCATTTTGCTGGTTTTGCTGTGAGGAGACTGTAAAAGACAGCAAGGTTTCATGACAACACCGTATTCCATTTACTCACTTTATCTTAAGAAGTTTTTCGCCATTTGTCAATAGTTTTTGAGGTCATGTTGCTGTGAGATACAGCATAATTAAGGTCCTTTGGAACAGAAATGTGGCTACTAAGTGGCCAATTTCACCCTCACAAACATACAATTTTTAATAGTGGCTGAGAAGTCCATTTATTAATTTTTGTGGGTCTGCTAGCTTTGAATTGCAGCAATACTCAAGGTCCTATATAAAAAAAAAATGTTTGTTTCTCAACAGACATTTTTGTTCTTTCTTCACATTGACCAAGTGGCTCAAGGGTCATGCTTGAATTTTTGGGGGCATTTTGCTTGAAATGCAGGCAATACTACAGGTCCTATTCGAAAAAATGTTTGTTTTCTAATAGACATTTGTTTCTTCACAATTGTCAAAAGTGGCTCATGGGTCATGCTTAAGTTTTTGGGGTAAATTTGCTGTGACATGCAGCCTATACTAGAGGTCCCCATATTCTAAAAAATGTTGTTTCCTAACAGACAATTTGTTCTTCACAATTGTCCAAAGTGGCTCAAGGGTCCATGCTTTGAATTTTTGGGGCATTTTGCTGTGACATGCACTATACTGAGGTCCTATTCTAAAAATTGTTGTTGTCTAACAGACATTTCTTCTCACAATTTTCCAAAGTGGCTCAAAGGGTCATGCTTTTTGAATTTTTGGGGGCATTTTGCCTGTTGACATGCAGCTATAAAACTACAGTTCCTATTCTAAAAAAAGTTTGTTTCTAAAACAGACATTTGTTCTTCACAATTATCAAGAGTGGCTCAAGGGTGATGGTGCTTGTCAGAAACAGGAAATAGGTAGGACACTGTTAATGGACACATATTGCAAAAATGACTTGTTTTTTTGCAAGATCTGTTAACATAGCTATCAATCCCTGTATTGAGACAACCCATGTTAATACAATGAAAAAAAGAGAAACATAAGACATGTTGAGATTCCATCCTATTTTAAAAATGTGTTTTTCGAGAATTAAAGTAACTAAAAAACTTGCATGTACAAAATAGCTTGTTAAAAAAATTCTCTGAATTGTAAACAAGGAGGGTACAGGAAAACTTGACCAATGTAGGTTATTCAGAGACATGGAGTATGAGCACGGACAGAGAACAAAGTACAGAGACCATTTCCTCCAGCACGTTGATAAAAATGAGAAAAAGAAATGCCAAGATAAAGGGCACCCTGGTGTAACAGGAGCGTTAACCACCAGTGATTTCCAAGTGAAGCTCAATTGGTCCACAACTCCAACGGGAGGACAAGCGCTACCCATGTATTGTCTGTGTACTGTGGAAGGCTGGAGTTCCTCACACTTCCCGCTTCCGCACCTCTGCATCAGCACGACAGTTTTCGTTGCTGCGTCATCAGGGCATTTTAACCGCGTGTTAATAGATGACGACCCAGCCGGGGCCCACCGCACCCAGAAACCCCCGGGCCCCGGGTCATGCTGGGCCCAGGCAGTATAGTCCAATGCCATGAAACAAAATGGTGGTTGAAAGACCCCCCTTTTTCCGGCACTTTTTAAATGGGGGGGTTTCATGCATTTTGGGGGCTCAGCTGTGGCCCAGAAAAGGATATCAAATGTCCATGAAAAAAAAGGGGTTTTTTGAAAGACTCCTTTTCCGGCACTTTTAAAAAGGGGGGTCATGCAGTTTGGGCCAGCTGCTTTCCAGGACAGGGATTTTAAAAAGTCCCATTAAAGTAAATGAGGGTTAAATCATACTGCCCCCGGCACTTTTTAAATTTTGGGGTGATGCGGGTTTTAAGGGGTCAGGCGTTTACAAGACAGGATAGTGAATGGTCTGTATTTTTTTTTCTGGTTTTTATAACCTAAGTGTTTTGCCAAGAGTAGCACGATCCATTTGACTGTTGTAGTTAATTTCAGCTTCTCCGCCTTGTTTGGGTGAAAAAATAAGGTTGTTGCTCCCCCATAGATTTTAAGGGGTCACGCCAAAATCACGCTCACTATCAAAAAACCTTATCGATAGCGCGACTATCGCATCGCTCGATCTCGATACCCCAACGCAACGCTCAACACTTTTTTTTGTGTCCATTAGTTTAGGGACACTGCCCAAGTAGGGGCTGGGACCCTTACGGGAGTTGTAAATTGTGTATATAAAAGGGCTTTCCTTTTAAATGGGGGGTGCCCACCAACGATATAAAAGGGCTTTTCCCCCCTTCAAAAGTAGAAAGGTTAAATGGTGAGTTAGAAATCAGGTTTTTAAATAGGTGTATAGGGGAAAAAGGTTTTAAAACAAAATAAAAGTTTTTTTTTTTAAAGTTTTACAAGGAAACGATAGATTTAATTTTGCCATAGGCAAAATAGTAAATATAGTGATCAAAAGTCACTCCTGTTCTCTTGCGAGATTCCCATTTTTTTGGAGACTATTTGAACTTATTTATTATCGCACAAAAAACACTTTCATACATTCAGGCGCACTATACAATGAAAACAAGACCCGAGAATTCACTTCGAAGCCCATTCCTTCATACATATTGCCCTAAGTTTGTTTATGTTTCTTTGATTTTGTGCAATTTCACTTTTACAGAATGTTCTTGCTGGTTGAACTTCTTTTTTCATCTGAATTATATCCATAGAATTACATGCCAGCAAAAGATACGGTAACAATAAATCTTCAGAGACAGGGAAAAGGAAAAAAATAGTGTTCAAAAAAAAACACTGACTCAAACTAAGGCAATTTACAAAGGACTAAACCCACTGAAGTCAAAAACAAAAAGAATAAGTAATTTTTTCCCGTAATCATCTCTCAGAACAGAATGCTATAGCCTGTATTGTACAGTCCCCTCCTGAAAACCAGAGAGAGTAAGAAAAATGAATGGTAAAACAGGAAAACAAGAAAAACGTCTACAAAAGACGGGGGCCTCCCACAACAGGCCACAAGCAAATACTAAAAAAGATGAAAGAGTATTGATTCCACTATCATTGCCAACCATTGTTTCCATCAACATCCGCGCGTCACAGATGCTAAATTGTTTCCTTCTATTGTCAATGAGTAATGCAGGTTGAAAAAAATGTGAAGGTCCAACGTTACCTAGAATCTCATTATCTCAGAGCATTCTATTTACTTTTTTTTCCAGAAATTATTAACTCTTTTCTGACAACCGGTCACAATAATATGACTCTCCACTTTTTTCCTTTTTATTTCTCCATCTACATAGACATATGATCCACAGAGAACCAGCAGCACTTCCTGATAAAAACATAATTTTAGCGGGGTGCCAGCAAAAATATAACTCCCGGCAAGGAGCTCAACCAAGTATATATAAAGACAAAATTGTGGCACTCACGGTAGCAACTTTAAAGTGACAAAAGTGAATTTATTCCCACATAGTAAAAATTGGACGTTTCGGCTCTCTCACAGAGCCATTTTCAAGTGATAAATATGTCAATAAGTGCTCATTATATAATACAAATAGTGATCCATCAATCAATATCAATAAACAATCCAAAATATCATACAAAGTGTAAAATACATACAAACAATGTTAAAATTAAAACAGCGTTACAAAAGTGTTATTAAGAGGAAGCATTGCATATACATCAACACAACCAAGAAAAATACAGTGTACAAGTGTCAAAATTACATTAATTAAGGGGCGGAGACCACCATCACTCACCGATCACAAAAGTATAAGCAGCTGCAGAATGTAAAGATTCCTCTCGGCGTTTCAAAATCCACACTGCGCATGTCAGAAAACAAAGCTCTCACAGCGTCTCAAAATTCAAAGTGTGCATGTCCGGAAGCGCCACATTTACTATGCAAAAAATCACTAAAGCTTCAAGGTAAGTATATCCGGAAACAATGTCGGCAAAAGCCGGCGCGTCCATGGCAACACTTGCTAAATGCAAAATCGCAGCAAAAAACTCCCGCGAAATTGCGTAAAGTGTAAACAAAATCAATCATATCACTAAAAAAATAATAAAAAGAACTTATACAAAAACCACTTATTCAAAAAACATTTGCATCCTAAGATGTATAATAAAACCATCAATGGTTGCAAAAAACAAAACTTAATCTCAAAAGATACAAAAGTAATAATATACGAAAGAAAACAGGTAGGTGATGGAGTTCCCGATCCCAACAGACCAAATGATGTTGCAGTGATCTGAAAAGACAAAACAAAAAACTTATTAATGTAAATGAAATAATAAAAAACCACAACAAATGTTTCTGAGAGCTCAAAAATGAAACACATAAGGGAAATAGGAAGCAAGCTTCATCTAAACATACCAGACGAAATCTTATAATCAATATTCAAATCATCAGGTTTCAAGGACTTGGTACAGTAAATCCACATAAGTTCTTTTTTCTTAAGGAGAATGTGCCTATCCCCACCACGTTTGGGCATAGGGACATGATCTACAGCCATGCATCTAAGGTCCCATTCATTATGTCCAGCTACCGTGAGTGCCGCAATTTTTTTCTTTCTATATACATAGACATATGAGGGATTTTTAATTTTTTTAAATTTTTTTGCAGGACAAGATGTACTTATGAATGGTACCATTGACCGTACTATAGAATAGACTGGGAAACCACAACAAATACTAAGTGGGGCAAAATGTGAAAAAAAAGTAGTTGCCCCATGTTTGTAGGGGTTTTGTTTTTATGGCATTCACTCTTTCGGCATTAACCCCCTATGACGTATGAGTATGTCATAGCGCCGGTAAGCAGCTTTGAAACAGCCGCCGAGTGTTAGCGGCTAATTGCAGCTAACACCTGGTGGTTTCAGTGCGGGGGGGGGGGGGGGGCAGCGGCGCCCGCCTGCGCCAGCCTGCGCTGTTTAACCCCTTAGACGCTGCGGCAAAGATGGCCGCATCGTCTAAATGAATGAAAACCGGTGCCATGCACAGTTCTTCAGTCCGATCGGGACATCAGCAGTGAGATCGCAGCGGGAAGCCTTGTGAGGGCTTTCATCGCTGCCATGTTTTGAAACCGCCATCTTGGTAAAACCCTAATACACCGGTGTCAAACACAAGGCCCGCGGGCCGAATCCCGGGCCCGGAAGCCCTTTTGTTGTATCCGCCCGGCACTTGTTGCTGAGCTGTGCTCCGCAGCGGCTTCTTCTCTCAGTGAGACAGGAGCAGGCAGCACAGCTCAGTGAGCTCAGAGGGCTGGGCCAGCAGCACAGTGCTCAGAAGAAGAGCACAGACTGCCTGGCTCCGCCTGCTCAGTGCTCCGGCCCCGCCCCCTGCAGGCCTGGCAGGACGCTGAGCAGGGAGCTCCCTGTCTGGTGAGAAGATGCCTGCCCCCTGCGGAGGGACCGTTCACTGAGGCTGGTAAGTGTCTTTACTACTGGGGCCTTACCAAGTTATCCCTTAACCCCCACCCCAGGTTTTACCAGTTAGCCGGCCTCCCCCTCCCTGGGCCTCCACCATCTAGCCCCCTATCTCCCCCCTGGGCCTCCACCATCTAGCCCCCTATCTCCCCTCTGGGCCTCCACCATCTGGCCTGCCTCCCCTTACCTGGGCCTCCACCATCTAGCCCCCTTTCTCCCCTCTGGGCCTCCACCATCTGGCCTGCCTCCCCTTTTCCCTGGGCCTCCACCATCTAGCCCCTTTCTCCCCTCTGGGCCTCCACCATCTAGCCCCCTATCTCCCCCCTGGGCCTCCACCATCTAGCCCCCTATCTCCCCCCTGGGCCTCCACCATCTAGCCCCCCTATCTCCCCTCTGGGCCTCCACTATTGGCCTGCCTCCCCTTCCCTGGGCCTCCACCATCTAGCCCCCTTTCTCCCCTCTGGGCCCCCCACCATCTGGCCTGCCTCCCCTATCCCTGTCCCCCACCATCTAGCCCCTATCTCCCCTCTGGGGCCTCCACCATCTGGCCTGCCTCCCCTTTCCTGGGCCTCCACCATCTAGCCCCCTATCTACCCCCTGGCCCTCCTCCCATCTGGCCTGCCTCCCCTTCCCTGGGGCCTCCACCATCTAGCCCCCTATCTCCCCCTCTGGGCCTCCACCAACTGGCCTGCGTCTCCGCTGGGCCTCCACCATCTAGAAACCCCCATCTCCCCCTCGGGGGCCTCCACCATCTGGCCTGCCTCTCCTCTGGGCCTCCACCATCTAGCTCCCTATCTCCCCCCTGGGCCTCCACCATCTGGCCTGCCTCCTCCCTGGGCCTCCACATCTGGCCTGCCTCCCTCTCCCTGGGCCTCCACCATCTGGCCTGCCTCCCTCTGTGGGCCTCTACCCTCTGGCCTGCCTCCCTCTGTGGGCCTCCACCCTCTGGCCTGCCTCTCCTCTGGGCCTCCACCATCTAGCTCCCTATCTCCCCCCTGGGCCTCCACCATCTGGCCTGCCTCCTCCCTGGCCTCCAACATCTGGCCTGCCTCCCTCTCCCTGGGCCTCCACCATCTGGCCTGCCTCCCTCTGTGGGCCTCTACCCTCTGGCATGCCTCCCTCTGTGGGCCTCCACCATCTGGCCTTCCTCTCCTCTGGGCCTCCACCATCTAGCTCCCTATTTCCCCCCTGGCTCCCCCCATCTGGCCCGCCTCCTCCCTGGGCCTCCACATCTGGCCTGCCTCCCTCTCCCTGGGCCTCCACATCTGCCTGCCTCCCTCTGTGGGCCCTCTACCCCTCTGACCTGCCTCCCTCTGTGGCCTCCACCCTCTGGCCTGCCTCCCGCTCTGGGCCTCCACCATCTGGCCTGCCTCCCCCTCTGTGCCTCCACCATCTGGCCTGCCTCCTCCCTGGGCCTCCACAACTGGCCTGCCTCCCTCTCCCTGGGCCTCCACCATCTGGCCTGCCTCCCTCTGTGGGCCTCCACCATCTGGCCTGCCTCCCCCTCTGTGCCTCCACCATCTGGCCTGCCTCCCTCTCTGGGCCTCCACCATCTGGCCTGCCCCCCCTCTCTGGGGCCCCCACCATCTGGCCTACCTCCCCCTCTGTGGGGCACCCACCCTCTGGCCTGCCTCCCCCTCTGGCCTCCACCCTCTGGGCCGGCCTCCCCCTCTGTGCCTCCACCATCTGGCCTGCCTCCCTCTCTGGGCCTCCACCCTCTGGCATGCCTCCCTCTCTGGGCCTCCACCATCTGGCCTGCCTCACCCTCTGGGCCTCCACCCTCTGGCCTGCCTCCCTCTCTGGGCCTCCACCCTCTGGCCTGCCACACACTCTGGGCCTCCACCATCTGGCCTGCCTCCCTCTGTGGGCCTCCACCCTCTGGCCCTCCTCCCTATCTGGGCCTCCACCATCTGGCCTGCCCTCCTTCACGGGCCTCCACCATCTGGCCTCCCCCTCTTGGCCTCCACCATCTGGCCTGCCTTCCCCTCTGGGCCTCCACCATCTGGCCTGCCTCCCCCCTGGGCCACCACCATCGCCTGGCCTCCCCCCTGGGCCTCACTTCTTCCTGAAATTACCATCAAAGGGCTGATTGTAACCCGGGAAAACTGTACAAATGAAAAAACTACTCCTTAATAGCTCTTAACTGTTAAGGAGAAGTTACATTTGCACAGTTCTAAAATTAGGTCGGCCCTTTAAGGTACGGCGTGAGGCCGATGTGGCCCCCGGCGAAAACGAGTTTGACACCCCTGCCCTAATACATTGTCTATGCAATGCATTAGGCTGTATTAACGATCGCGCCCCCTAGTGGTCAAGCACCATAGTGGGACTCAATGTTAAAGTAAAAAAAATAAAGAAAGTTGAAATCACACCCCTTTCACCATTTTACAAATAAAAAGATAAAATAATAAAAGGTTACACATATTTGGCATCGCCGCGTCCGAAAAAGTCCGATCTATAAAAATATAACATCATTTATCCCGTATGCTAAACACCGTAGGAGAAAAAAATTCAAACCGCCAAAATTGCGTTTTTTGGGTCATTTCATGTCTTATAAAAATTTGAATAAAAGTGATCAAAAAAATTCGCATGCATTCCAAACTGCTAGCAATAAAAAGTACACTTCAGCCCGCAAAAAATGCCCCTCACTGACGTCCGTAGGTGTTAGTAAAAAAAGATATTGATCGCACAAAATGGTGCTGCGGCGCAAATTTCAAAAATAGAAAATGTTTTGAATTTTTTTACGGTACCAAAACATAACGGAAACCCTACATGTTTGGTATTGCCAGATTCAAATAAACTCCCGCAACCATGGTGCAAGTACTTTTTTTGCACATTTTGCCGCACTTAGAATTTTTTATCGTTCTCCAGTATATTCTCTAGTAATATTAATAGCACCATTAGAAAAGACATCTTGTCCCGCAAAATAAAAGCTCTCATATGTCTATGTAGGTGGAAAAATAAAAAAGTTATGGCTTTCAGAAGGCAAGAAGGAAAAAAATTTAGACCCATATTATTATTACCGTCCGTGAGGAAGGGGTTAATGATGTGTTATCTGTATTCTACAGGTTTATGTTATGTTTGTGTACCATGAAAAAAAATCCAAACATTTTCTACTTCTTAAATGTGTGCTGCAGCGCCATTTTCTGTGAGCAATAACATTTCTGTTCTTCCACATATGGACCTGAGTGAGGGTAAATTTTTTTGCGGGCTAAAGCGTGGATTTTATCGGTATAATTTTAGGATAGATGTGACTTTTGATCACATATGCAAACCTGGGTGCCAAACCTGGTGTGCGTGTGTACATGTATATTATATATATATATATATATATATATATATATATAATATTATATATATATATATATTTATATATATATATGTGTGCCGCAGCCCGCCAGTGGCACCAAGGTTTGCATATGTTTTTTCAGAAGTGTTTTTTGTGCAGAACCATACGTTATATTTGGTATATATTGATTTAACCTATATGGGGAGGAAAGGGTGCCTCCATTTTGATTTTCTGCACCTGCCCACTCTCACAGGCTGTCATAAGAAGTGCAGCTTGCAGGTTTTTTTATTTTTTATTTTTTTCTCTCTGGATAAAGGAGGTCGGTTGACCCAGTGAGAGGCCTGGATGTGGCTCTATTGAGAAGTAAAAGAATAGTATAGGACTGCCCTATTTGAGATCACGTTGAAAGTCGTGGGCAGCTTAAACATCTTTTGATCAAAATATGTGAACCGAGAATCTCAAAGTTTTTTCATGTATGATAGATAGCATAAATGCTTCTTTAGGGATTTCCACGTAGTGTATTGCCCGATGATAGCCAGGACCCTGCTCTAATGACTAAGAACTGTCATATCTCAGATCTGAGCTGTTTAACCCCTTAGATGCCACATTCACCACTGCATCTAAGTGGTTTTAGAGAGAGGACGTTCCCTAACTCATTTTATTGACACTCTCTGCGACGTGTCCCCAGGGAGTTGATGGGTTTACATGGTAGCCAGGGACCTAATGAAGGCTTCCAGGTCTGCCCTCTATTTATGCCTTTTAAGCCCTGCCAGAGGTAGGGTTCAGTAGGATACCTGCCAGTGTTATGGCTTGTTTTTTTGAAAACCGTCTGCAAACCGGGTGACAACTTTTAAAATGGGCCTATATGGAGAAAAGCCCTGCAGGCATGTGCACGGCACAAAAACAGGACAAATACCGGCCGGATAAACCAACCGGTAATTGTACTGTTCAGTGGGAATGTGGCCTTACACTGACAGGCATAATATAATGCATAACATTATTAATGCAATGTTTTATATGAGCAATCAAATGATTGCATGTTTGAGTCTCCTAGTTGGATCAAAAAAATAATAATAAAAAAGGAAAAAATATTAAAATAAAATAATAGAAATTCCCATTTTTTTCTAACAAAATACCAATCTGTTGAAAAAAATCAATAAATAAAACTTATACATAATTGGTATCGCTGCAGCCGTAATGTCCCATACTATAACATTATCACATTATTTATCTCACATGGTAAACAGCGTAAAAAACATAATAAAAATACAATGCTAAAATTGCAGTTTTTTGCTAGTTTTTTTTCCAAATAAAACATAACAGTAAGTGATCGAAAAGTTTAATGTACCCAAAAATGATACCAATAAGAACTAAGGGGGACATGTATGAAAACTGTCTAGGTCTAAAACTTTCTTTGTTGCCCATAGCGACCAATCAGAGATCCCCTTTCATTTCCTATAGTGCTCTTAAAAATTAAAGGGGTGCTCTGATTGGTTGTTATGGGCAATAAAGAAAGTGAATCTGTGGAATAGCCGCCTGAGGAGCTGGTCATAACAGAAACAGGTGAGTTTCAAGAAAAGCTTAGATAATTACCTACTACTAAAAAATATGAATACTTATGTAGCCATATAAAAGTCTAGATCCAGCCTGATGGCAATTTAGGAATCAGAAATTAAATATTAATTTAGAGCAGATTGGTTCTTGCCTTATGGGTTTCAAAGTCTTCATCAGTAGGGAAAACAAAGCTTAAAAATCTCACGATACATGGCCCCATTCATTCTTTCATGTACACGGATCATTCGTCCTGGTTCCTTTGCAGAGAAACAGCCCCAAAGCATGATATTGCCACCCCCATGCTGCACAGTAGGTCTGGTGTTCTTTGGATGCAACTCTGCATTCTCTCTCCTCCAAACATGATGAGTTGTGTTTTTACCAAATAATTCTGCTTTGGTTTCATCTGACCATATGACATTCTCCCAATACTCTTCTGGATTATCCAAATGCTCTCTAGCAAACTTCAGACAGACCCAGACATGTACTGGCTTAAGCAGGGGACACGTCTGGCACTGCAGGATCTGAGTTCCTGGCTCTGTAGTATGTTACTGATGGTAGCCTTAGTTACATTGGTCCCAGCTCTCTGCAGGTCATTCACTAGGTCCCCCCGTGTGGTTCTGGGATTTTCGCTCACCGTTCTTGTGATCATTTTGACCCCACAGGGTGAGATCCTGCGTGGAGCCCCAGATCGAGGGGGATTATCAGTGGTCTTGTATGTCTTCCATTTTCTAATTATTGCTCCCACAGTTGATTTCTTCACACCAAGCTGCTTGGCTATTGCAGATTCAGTCTTCCCAGCCTACAATTTTGTTTCTGGTGTCCTTCAACAGCTCTTTGGTCTTCACCATAGTGGAGTTTGGAGTGTGACTGTTTTAGGCTGTGGACAGGAGTCTTTTATACTGATAAGTTCAAACAGGAGCCATTACTACAGGTAGTGAGTGGAGGACAGAGGAGCCTCTTACAGAAGAAGTTTAAGGTCTGTGAGAGCCAGAAATCTTGCTTGTTTGTAGGTGACCAAATACTTATTTTCCACCATAATTTGCAAATAAATTCTTTCCAAATCAGACAATGTGATTTTTCTGGATTTGTTTTCTCATTTTGTCTCTCATAGTTGAGGTCGACCTATGATGTCAATTACAGGACTCTCTCATCTTTTTAAGTGGGAGAACTTGTATAATTGGTGGCTGACTAAATACTTTTTTTCCCCACTGTATACTCAAGAAAGAAATGAATTAGCACAGAATTATGAGTCTAATAAGGTTGGCAAATGAGGCTGAGTCAAGGTGAAATCAAAAGGATGGCAGGGTAGCATCTGTGATCAAGCTGCCCTCAAAGGAAAGAAAAGATCAAGGCTTTCCATTAGATTGTTAAAATTCTTTGTACTTTTTTGATTAAAGGCCTTGACGACTAAGGTTATTAACGAGATAAAGAGTTCTACAGCTTGTGAAGTCACCAGGGCCAACCATACATACTTATGGACATTTTTATATTTTGAAAGGATCATGTATTTCCCTCGATTCAATATAATGCCATGGTTGCTTCAATATAATTGCCAAGGCTGATTTTAGTGAAATTTCAAAAACTATGTTCCTTTTAGGACTTTATGATCGCCACCACAGAATCATTTTTTCAATGTCATGAGTCATACTCTTGATCTACAGGTCATGATGCAATATTTTTTAAGAAATGAAAAAAGATGACAGGAACGTCGTAAAGGTTAAGGATCTCATCAAAAGCCATAAATCAATTAATAATTTAATGTCTGGCGAGAATTCATAGGGCATCTGCAGCAGGGACCAGAAAATCTGGACAACTTGACATTTAGAGAACACAAGGTTAGATCTAAAGAAGATATGGAAGAAAAAAACGTAATTTTGGTCACATGTTCTTGGTGCCAGAAGCCCAAAGTGTTTTTTTTTCCAGGCAGAGTTCCCTGGTCAAGCTATATGTATGGCATATGCTCCAATCCACAGACTTGAATGGAATAGATTCTGATTCCAAAGCTAGTAATAGGAATGTAGGGCCTTATGGACTTTCTTTACGGATTTACACATGGGAAATTTTCAGCGGATTTCGGCACCAGCCATGTAAATGGATTTTACAAATCCCATGCTCACGTGTCGGAAACTCTCCGTGCAAAAATTGCACGTAAATTTCTATTGCAGATTTACCCCCCGATTGAACTGCATTAAATTGAATAAAACAAAATCTTCAAAAAAAATCTGTTTCACAATCTACAGACCTGTTGCAGATTTTTACATGCAGATTTGCCTGCAAATTTGCAGAAAAACATTCCTGCATCAAATCCATGCAATGTGTATTCACCCTAAATGATATGATCACTGTGGCAAATCTGTTGGGAATTTTGTGGCGGATTAGTTATGGATTTATTTCAGATTGTACTGTAGATTTTCCTTCACTGACTTAAATGGAAAAAGGAAAATCCACAGAAAGGGTTTATCTGCAGATTTTAATGCAGATTTTGCCTCCTCCCAGTCGGTGTAGAAAAATCTGCATTGAAATCCGCAAACAAAACCCTAACACAATTTGCCACAGATTTACCCCATATGAATATGAATGAACCCTTAAAAACTGCAGCGTTTTTGCTGTTAATTTGCAGCTAAAAATCAAAACCAATTGATGCAGATTTTACTGTGGATTTGTTACAAATTTTACTGCAGACTTCACCATGTTTTTTTTTTTAATATTGACTTCAAAGGTTCCCTGCATATGGGATGGAAATGTTGAATATTGTTCACAGCAGAAAAAACACAGTAACACATCCACACTATAGTGTTCGTACTTTGGTGCAGATTATTCAAATGTAAAAAAATGGAAAACTCAATGGCCCTCTATTTACTATTGTGGGTGAGTTAGAAAAGTGTCTTAAAATCTGCCAAAAAAGTGGTGCCTTTTAGACGCTGCAAATCGCAGTGTGTCACAGACACATCTATTATACACACTTTAGTAATTTAAGACACTTTTGCGACTTTTCCAACATAGGGTGTGGCTTAACGGAAAGTGGATGGGGCTTCGCAGACAAGGGACGTGGCCACAATGCAACATGCGGCGCCAAAAAAAGCACCAAAATTCTGGCATAGAAAGTAAGACAAGTAATAGTTATCTAAAATGCAAGACAAGTCTAAAGAGGCGGCAAATCTGTCAAACAGCGCCACCATAAGCCACTCTAATGAATTTGGTGCAGTTTTAGACTGTCTACGCTTACGCTGTCTAACTTTTAGACAACAATAGTAAATGCCCTGGGGAGGTGTTTTCTTCACATTTATCAGGTTATTGCTGATAATATTATATCTTCCCTTTCTGAGCCACTCATTGCCTCCCACTCAGCCAAGCCAGCATCGCTCTGCTCTGTATTGACGAGGGGCAAACACCCCGAAACGGCTGTGTCCAGATGGGTGATGCTGGCTTGGCTAAATATCCCTTTTGCTTTCCAAAGACCCAGTGGGTTAAAAGCAAATTGAGGATTTGTTACATCCAGTAGAGGGCGCTAGAACTTGTCATCTTCTTTACCATAACGCCTTGTAATATTTACACTTCTCAGACTAAAGCTGACCAGAAACAAGGACCATCAAGCAACCCTCATACTGCTGAGCTATGAGAACTCACAGAGGGGAAGTCAGAGAAAGTAGTATACATAGGGGAACTTTTAAAAATCCTATAAAAAACCCACCCAGTTTAAAAAAATCCATTACATTTTTGCATATTAATTGTCATTATGTGAAAAGAAAAAAAATTATGGCAGTGGATTCCATGCAGATTTCTTTTCCCATGCAGATTTATTTAAATCTCATCCACTTTGCTGCTACTGTAATACACTGCAGATTTCCCAGACACAAATCCTCCTCAGAAAATCTGCACTGGCCAGCGCATACTTCTAAAACACCCAGTGTATAGCAGTGCGCAGAGGTACGTGTTGTTATACGTTATGTGAACTCACCCTTGTTCACACGGCATATTATGAAGTGTAAATTTATGCTTCAAAATACTTTTTCGAATACGCCTGATTAGAGGCGTTTTTAGAACCAAAAATTTACGTGAGTAAAAGTGTTGTAAAATACGCGCCAAAATTACGCTTGTAAAATACGTGTCATGTGACTAATGGCGCATATTTTACATGGAAAGTAATGAAAAGGGCTCTGAACATTGTTTGAAGCGTATTTTGTCTCGTATTTCAGCCCAAATTAAGCACCAAAATATGGCGTGTGAACATACCCTTAGTCAGCATCAAAGTGTAAGCGTTGTGCTCCCCTTTAAGATGGTTGTTGACAATGCTGTAATTGAAAAAAAATCTTTATTCTTCTTCTCAATAACAATGGCACAAAACACTTGAAGACGAAGGGACGGTTCACTTGCTTGAACTGGCTTCAATACAAAAACATTTATTAAGAGGGTAATGTATTAAAACTGTACTAGGGTAAAGACTATCTTTAGTTGCAGTAGTAGAAACCAAGCGGTTCCAAAGATTTCAATAAAATATTCAGCCGTTTAATTCTTTAAAAGGCAAGAAGAACCCTCCACGGCATAGCAAAAAAGTGACCCCAATTAATGCCGACACGTTTCAGGCGGTGAACCACCCTTAATCATGGCATACCCTCACATTAAAGAAGCACCTATATATACTGATAATAAGGGCCAAATCAGTGAACTTACCTGTTCAAGTCTGCCTCCTCCGCTACCTTGCGGCAAACCGGCCTTCCGGGACGCCAGAGACAGCGCGCATGCCCCGGACTTCTGGGACGCCGCACTTGTCCAGGACAACAAGGTCCAAGCATGCGTGGTGAAGCACGGCAACAAGGAAACCAGCATAAAGGACGCAACAGGTAACCTAGATACCGTCACGTGCCAGGCCTCATCAGGCTGCGGATCACTGGGCTAAAACAGCAAGGTAACAAAGAGCAAAATGAGACAAGGGCAGAAGAGAACTGGCAAACAAAAAGTGTATAAAATGTAACTAAACATATCATCTGTGAAGTTGTAAAACAATCAGAGTGCAAAGAAAAAGAAAAGTACACGTATTTACGACGTGTGATAAGCCGACCCGTAGTTATAAGCCGAGGCACCCTACTTTTGCCCCAAATATACGGGGAAAAAACTTATTGACTCGCGTATAAGCCTAGGGTGGAAATAGCAGCGGCTACTGGTACAATTTTTAAAATTTAAAATTGGTACCAATTAAATTACCATAGGCAAGCTATTAAGTCCCTCACATAGGCATTTATGGCAGTTAATATGGCCCATATATGCAGGGTATAGGCAGGTGTAATATGGCCCAAAAGGCAGTACTATGGCCACCATTAGGCATGTTAATAGGACAGTTATATGTCCCCTTAAGGGAGATTATTGGCACGGTATATGGCCCCATACGCAGTTATAGGCAGGATATCATGGCCCCTACGCAAGGTTTAGGGCAGGCCTCGTAGGCAGGTATAGGGAAGGCTGTAGGCAGGTTGAAGGAGCAGAGGATAGGCAGCTGTAGGCAGGTATAGGGCAGGTTGTATAGGCAGCTGCTAGGCATATATAGGCACAAGCCTGTCACGGCAGGTATAGAGGCCGGCTGTAGGCAGGTACTAGGGCAGCCTGTTTGCGCAGGTATATTGAGGCAGCTGTAGGCAGGTATTTGGGCAGCTGTAGGCAGTATTGGGCAGCTGTAGGCATGTTTACTAGGGCAAGCGTAGGCAGGTATAGTGCAGGGGTCTATTAGGGCAGGTATAGGGCAGGTATAGCAGTTTAAAAAAATAAAACAACAATCACTTACCTGGCTCCCGCTGTCTCCGTCTCCCTCGGCCGCTCTGCCTCCTCGCTGTCCGGCCTCACCGCGCTCGCTGTCCTCGGGTCTTCCTCGGGCACAGGGGGTGCATGTCTTCAGGCCGCGCACGCAGCGGTTGATGACACACGCTGCCTGGCCGGAAACTACCGGACAGCCGCGGAGGTCTGCGGCGCCGGAGGCCATGCGGAAACACGGAGCGCTCGACTCTTCTTCCCCGCAGTCGTATCTATTCACTGCATAGCGATCCGGAGGAGTCGCATATAGGTGAAGGTGATCGCGGACACTGATGCCCGGGCCACCGCAGCGTCCGAACACTGTGCGCTCACTCGGCTTCAAGTTATATGCGTTCCTGATGAGCCGCATATAGCTGAAGCGTCTCTGTTGGCACTCGGGCCATCGCAGCACCTGAGCGCCGACAGTGACATTTTTTGTGCTGAAAAACTAGGCTTATACTCGAGTATTTACGGTATATATAGACTCAAAGCATATAGATTATGAATGAACAATGTTAAAAAGAAAAAAAAAAGGGGAAACATTAATAATGGAACATCAATTCACGTTTCAGATTCAAACCAATTGGCACTGCAGTACCTAGCACGAAGATCCAAAACGCCTCTTGATCGTGTAAAATGCGATTTATGTCGCCACCACGGGGCAGCTTAGTTACTCTCTCAATACCCATTATTTTTAAATCATTGCAGTTACCATTATGTACGTGTCTAAAATGATTAGACAGATGGGACCTGTTCCGTATGGAAAGGTTGGTGACATCATTGAGATGTTCCAGAATGCGAGTTTTGAGTTTTCTTGTTGTACTGCCTACATAATATAAATTACAGGCCACACCTGAAGCTAAATACACCACATGGTGGGAATTGCAATTTATATATTCTTTAACCTCTTCACGACCCTGGGCGTATGAGTACGTCCCAGGGCCGCTAATGGGCTTTGCAGGGGGATCGCCGCTAACACCCGACAAGTATGAGCGTCGGCGGGTTGGCTCGCCCGGCTGGACGCTGTTTTACCAATCAGGACAAGTGGCAAAGATGGCCGCAGCGTCTGACATGGAACGACCGTATCGGTGCCGCGCACCCGATCGGTATGGTCATCTGGCACGGCGCAGCTATGCATGCAACCGATCCGATCACCGGGTGCCATAGTGGTAGGGAACCTTGTGAAGGCATCCCGTCACTTACCCTGGCCGGTTTGCCCACACATTCGTCCAGCAGACAGGAAGTGGGGGAAACCGCCATCTTTGTACACCTATTGCATTGCCTATGCAATGAATTAGGTTGTATTAAACAATCGCGCCCCTAGTGGTCAAGCAACCATAGGAGGGGACTAAATGCTTACAGTAAAAAAAAAAAAACAACAAAGTTTTAAAAGTACAAAAAAAAAAAAGTATTAAAAGTATCAAATCACCCACCTTTTCCCATTTTTACAAATAAAATACATTAAAATAATAAAAAAATTACACTTATTTAGTATCGCCGCGCGAAAAAGTACCTGATCTATTGAAAGTATAAACATCCAGTTATACCACGTTAACACTGAACACAGTAGAAGAAAAGGAAATTTCAAACGCCAACAATTGCGTTATTTTGGTCATTTTAACGTCACTCAAAAATTGGAATAAATATTATCAAAAAGTCGCATGCATTCCAAATGCTAAGAGATAAAAAAAGTACACTTCAGCCCGCAAAAAATGCCGACCTCACTGTCTTCCGTAGGTGTAGTTACATAAAAGTTTTTGGTCGCACAAAAACTTGGCGCCGCAGCGCAATGTCAAAATAGAAAATGTTTGGAATTTTTTTACGGTAACAAAAATAACGGAAAACCCTAACATGTTTGTTATGCCGGTTTGTGTAAGGAACGTGTAGAATACAGATAATACTTTTTATTTATGAAGATTGAATGTCCGTAAAAGCAAATCACCCGAAACATGGCGAAAAATTACGTTTTTTTTTCACAATTTGTCCCAATTGGAATTTTTTTGCGGTTTCCAGTATTTCTATAGCAGGGTGATTAAGACCATTAGAAAGTAAATCCTTCGTCCCGCAAAAATAAAAGCCCTATGTGTCTATGTATGTGGAAAAATAAAAAGAGTATGGCTTTCAGAAGGCAGGAGGGAAAAACGAACGTGGTCACCAAAAAAAAACGGGGGTTATATGAAACAGCTTTGTGTGTTGACTATTGTAGAAGGACTTTCTTTGTTAAGACTTTCTTTGTTGCCCATAGCAACCAATCAGAGCTCATAGCATCCAATCAGAGCGCATAGCAACCAATCAGAGCTCATAGCGACCAATCAGAGCTCATAGCGACCAATCAGCCCATAGCAACCAATCACCGCCCATGGCAACCAATCACAGCTCATAGCAACCAATCACAGCTCTTAGCACCCAATCATAGCCCATATAACAACCAAACAGAGCCCATAGCAACCAATCAGCGCTCCCCTTTTATTTCATATAGTGCTCTGAAAAAAATGAAAGGGGAGCTCTGATTGGTTGCTATGGGCAAAAAGGAAAGTTACACCTCGACAGTTTTCATACATGAGGCCCTTGGTCTTCCTCTCTCAGCTTCCTCCAGTCCTCTCCCTCTGCTAGACTTGGGTGCAAGCATTGTCAGTCGGCCCTGGGACAATCTTTCAGTCTCTGCTAGACACTGTAATACAGAGCTGGCACATATACAGTCCTCTCCACCAATGGCTCCACAAAAATCTCCCTCTCTTCATAGGGAAAACTTTTTGTACTTGGGCCAACTCATTACTCTCGCCATCAACAGGATGCCATAGTAATCTCCTGATGTCACTGGCAACCAACTGTCAACTCCTCAAGGCCCCACCTCCTTGTCAGCACTAAGCTCCGCCCATTCCTTGACCCTCTAGATCAGGGCTTCCCAATCTCCAGTCCTAATTACATACATATCAACTCTCCCACTTTTGGCGGGGGGGGGGGTCCCGCTAATGGGGGTCCCCGTCCCGTTACCCCGCAGAGTGGCGAACCTCCACCGCAGACGGCACGTGGGGTTCTTTAAATGACCGCGGTGCCAGAGTAGCGCTGATGTGTATATATGTATACTGGTGCGCTACTCTGGCGCCGCCGGGCCGCTCCTACTGGTTGGTGAACCAACCACTCACCCGCCCGGGCAAGTTTCACTGACTCGTGTAGGCCGCAGCCCGCCACAGTCAGTCAGCTTCGTGCAAGCTGCGTACTAGGGGAGAAGGCAGGATGGGATCGTTCCCCTCCTCCTTCTCCCCCATGTGATGTACAGCGCCGGTGTGCGCTGTAAATACAGATCAGCGTCGCCAGGGGGAGCGACGCGCGGATGCACTAACTCCCCCTGCGGAGCTGTGATTGGTCAGCCGGGAGATGTCCTGAGATGGCCGTGACTGAAGGGAGTATGGTGAGGTAAGTGGCTTTTTTTTTTATTTTTATTAAGCTATAGGAGGGCCTACCTGGCTACAAGGGGGCACTACCTGGGCTAACAGAGGGAACTACCTGACCCAATAATGGTGGATGGAACTACGCTGACAACAAAGGGGGATACACACCTGACAACAAAGGGCAGGCCATCTAACCTGGCTACAAATGGGGCATTCTACCTGGCTACAAAGGGGGCATCTACTGGCTACAATGGGGGCATCTACCTGACAACAAAGGGGCATTACCTGAACACAAAAGGGGGCATCTACTTGTCACAAGGGGGCATCTATCCTGCACAACAAAGGGGCATTACCTGACATACAAAGGGTGCATCTACCTGACTACAAAGAGGGCATCTACCTGACTACAAGAGGGCATCTTACCTGGCTACATGGTGGGGCCTCTACTGGCTACAAATGGGGCTCTACCTGGCTAACTTGGGGCCTCTACCTGGCTATCTAGCGGGCTGCTACCTGGCTCATACAATGGGGGCTATACCTGGCTATAAGAGGGCTCTACCTGGTACGTAGGGTGGCACTTACTGGCTACCAAATGGTGCTCTACCTGGCTACAGAGGGGGCTTTACTGGCTACAGAGGGGGACATCTACCTGGCTCGAAAAGGGGGTATTCTACTTGGGCTACAAGGGGCATCTACCTGCTGTACAGGGCAATACATGGTTTTGGGGACTTCTACTGGCTATAAGGGCATACCTGGCTGAAGGGGGCATCTACCTGGCTTTCTTCCAAAGCCGTTATGCAGTTAGGTGGAGTGGGTGTGGCTCTTTTTTGAAGGGTCGTGGCACACCAACAAGATGGGCATGTCCATGCGCGCTGCCCTTTTCAGTCTCCTGCTTTTCCACTTTCAAAAGTTGGCAACTATGCTCTAATCTATTCGTACAGTGCATCTGTGGGATATACCTGAAACATGATTCTTGTTGTGGGGCGTGAGGACTGGAGTTTGGAAACCCCTGCTCTAGCTCTTCCTCCAGTGTCCAGCGCTTTGCTGTCTGAGCATGCTCAGTACAATCTGTGGCATTTCATTATATACATACAGTATATACACATCATACACATTACATATTATATTCCATTATAAACATACATATATAAATATGCACATACACAGTATATATACGCAAATGTACAGTATATATACAGTATATATGCACATGTACAGTATATATATATATATATATATATATATATGTGTGTGTGTGTGTGTGTGTTGTATATTGTTGTAGTGGAGGTGTCACATTTAATGGTTTTGTATAACTGTTCCATGTTGCTTGTCTATTGATTGAGTTAGGCTATGTTCACACGGCGTAATTGCGCAAAGACTTCGCGTATTCGCCGCTAGTAATTGACCTGTCACTTCTCTCCCCGCTCGCCGTATTGTGCGAGCGGGGAGAGGAGACGTAATCCATAGTTCTCTGAGAACTGTGGATTACCGTATGACTGGGACGTTATCGCGCCCCCATGAGTTTGAGCGCAGTACGGCACCAATTTAAGCCATGTCAACATAGCCTTACAGGGGACCATTGATACATTTTTCTCTTGGTCCATGTTGTATCTTTTTGGTCTATTTGGCCTTTTTAGGTGTTTTGAATTTTGTTTCAATGAAGGATATATTATTATTAGTATTTACTTTTATATACTGTGCTTCTTTTTGTTTTTATTATAGAAATGTTTTTTACCTAAAATCCGGCAGAAGATTGAACAGGTTCTAAGTTTGTTGATAAAAAAACAGCAGTTTTGAGATCCAAACTCAGAAAATCTGAGTCGTGTGGACTACAAATTTGGTTTTCAATTGAGGTCCAGGAGGGTGGTTTCACAGTCGTTTTTTGACTGTTTTTAAAATACAAATTGGTGTGCATTTCCAACTAGAAATGTTTGTTGTGTGGACAGACCCTTAGACAGGGCCCACAATGTTACATAGTTAGTTAGTTACTTAGTGTCACGGGGGTCGCGGGCTCCGCTGCGCCCCGCGCCACATGCCCGCCTCGCAGGGGGTCTGGCGCGGCGGCTGCGGCGGCCCGCGACCACCCTCTGCGCCTCGGCCCCGCCTCTCTTACCTGGCCGCGCTCCTGTAAAACGCCGGGCCTGCCTGTCCCGGCCGTCGCGCGCAGGGGCCGCGCTTAAGGCGTGGCGCGCCGGCTTCTCTAAATTTAAAGGCCAGTGTCCCGATAATTGGTTATTGTCGGGCGCTGGTCCTATTTAAGTATCCGCCCCAGTACTTCCTGCCAGTCTGTTGGTGTGTTTTTCCGTTGGTTTAGAGAGTATTGGAGTTCGGGTCTTGATTACCCGTGTACCAGTCCGCTTGCTTACGTTTCCTGACCTTGCCTGTTTGCCCCCTGCCCTGACGTCTGCCCGTCTCTGACTACGAAACCTCTGCTGCCTGCCCTGACCTTCTCCCTGCCCCCGACTACGCCTCCGGATTACGACTCGTACCACGCACTCCCCCGGGCCCGCCATCGCAAGAAAAGTCACGTCGGGGGTAACGCCCTGGTAGCCTAAAGCCGCAGCAAGTCCATCCCGCTTTCCGGCGGGCTCTGGTGAAAACCGGGGGCTACTTAGACTCCGTTCCCTGGCGTGGCTTAGCTATCATCGCTTGCATTGGCCCAGCGGATCCACCCCTCCGTTACACTTAGTTACATAGTTTGTAAGGCCAAAAAAAGACGGACGTCCATCCAGTTGAGCCTATTGTGCTAAAGTGTTGATCCATAGGAAGGCAAAAACCCCCCATGAGGTAGAAGCCAATTGTCCTCATTTTTGGAAAAAATTCCTTCCTGACCCCAATCAGAATAAATCCCTGAATCAACGACAATGACAAACATATAGTATGGAAATAACAGGGTGCATCATATAATGCTCCAACAACAAATGCAGTTCAAACAACAGGAAAAAAAACAGCAATGTTCATAAAATAATACAATTTTAATAATCACAGTCGCTAAAAAGAGGTCCTCAATAGGAAGATGCACCATGTAGGTGTAGAGACTAAATATATTCAGATAAACTCATGGGAAAAGGGTGAGGACTCTGTGGTTCCACCTACTGGATGTAGCAAGTCACATCTGATTCACTGCACCTTGCAATATGACTGAGAGGAAAGCCAAACCAGATGTTCATCTGCGGACAGCTGCTGTTGGGTGTTGACCCCTCATCACGGCAAAGAAGAGTACTGGCTGACTGGGTGAGAGGCTCTAGACAGAGTTCAAAAGGAGTAATGCTTCTCATTAGGGAGAGGCACCATGTAGGTGTGCGCCAAGCCAATCAGTGCTCTACTCTGCACTGGACGGCTGGGTGTAGTAGTTTGTAGCTAGAACAACAGAAATTTCATAAGTGATCTAAAATCTCATGGACCATGTAACAGAGCTGCCAGTATTGTATTTTTGAGTAAATAATGCCCATTTTTTTCTGTGATTTTTCTGTAAAAAGTTAGTGTAGGGACTAACAAGAAAACAAAGACCCTTGACGAGGTTTGCAAGCTTGTGAATATAGTGGTCACGGCATCAACTAATACCTTATATTTGATATTTCTCCAGTATGTTATTTTTTGTTGTTGTCCCAAATACTGGTGAGCAGAGGGGGTCAGTATTTTGTGTTGAATACATGAAATGTGCTGGGCAGCCCACCCAATCGAATAGTAGTGGTGTAATAGGCTGTAAGCCAGCATGGTGCACCACT
>JAODAL010043515.1:0-33765 GCA_025379985.1 Phyllomedusa bahiana
CCTTAACCCCCTGACGTTAAAGGGGTCCAAAAAAAATCTAGTATTTGGCCCTGGCTTAAGGCAGTTTTGTTTTTCTGAATTTTTGCCCTGCCTTACAGTCGTTGGTGAGGTGGTAAAAAATGAGTAAAAATGTCACCCAGTTTGCTATTTCGCTATTTGCTATTCTGATGCTGCCGCGTTGCTGACGTTGTTCCACCGTGACATAAATATGTCACGGTGGAGAACGCCTTACGACAGGTCCAGACTAAGGGCAGAGGGGAGTTTCACAAAAAACCCAGCTAAAACTTTTAAAGGGTTCCGGAAAAGGGGGAAAAAGTGGACCCACGGCCACCCAAGCGTTTGGTGTAAGCCACCCGGGGAAACGGAATCTAAGAGGTCCCGGTTTTCCCCGAGCCCGCCGAAAAGCGGGATGGACTTGCTGGGGCGGGGTCTACCAGGCTTTTACCCCTTTACGGACTTGCTTGCGGTGGCGCCCCGAAGTATACGGGTGCAAAATCGTCGGGGCGGGCTCGTACGGGGTGGGCAGGAGGTAGGGCAGGCAGCAATTTTCGTGGTCGAGGAAGGCAGACGGTCGGGGCAGGCGGCAAATACGGGCAATAGACAAGCACGGTTTTAAGATCGGCGAGACAAAAGGAACGTTTTCAAAATAGGCAAGGCCTAAAACCCGGCAGGGGCGGCGGAAGCGCCGGGTAAATGAGGCGGCCCCGGCAATTTAACCCAATTCCCGGCGCATCCCCTTAAAAATCCCCACAGAGCCGGCGCCCCGGGCCCCTTTTAGTCAAAAGGACGCGCGCCCGGCAGCAGGAGAGCGAGGAGACGGACCCGGGGCCCCGGAAAGTGGTGACACCCGGGGGGGCGAGTGCGCCCGCCGCCCACACCCGGGGGGCGGCGGCACCCGCCGGGCCCGGGCAAGTTGCGCGGCCCCAGGAGGGATGGGGCCCGGGACGCAACAGTCCCCCCCCCCCCCTTAGCCCTCCCTTCTTCCGGGCCCCGGGAGGTTTTCCTGCAAAACTCACGGCCCAAGATGTTGTCCTCCGGCTCCCCGTCTCTCCCAGGACCAAACTCCCCCCATCATCAGGAAATACCGCCTTCCCTTGATGGTCTTCATGTCTAGGATCTCATTTCAGTGAAGATGTTGGCGGCCTCCGCCAAAGATGGAGGCTGATCCTCGGAAAAAAGATTCAGGCCCACAGGTTAAACAAGGAGACGTGGAAGTTGGGAAAAACGCATTGTGGGGGGGACCCGAGTTTGTGGCAGCCGGGTTGATGGGGCGAGTACTTCAAAGGTCCTCGTAGGGGGCCCAATTTGTAAGGGGTCTTCAGCCGGATATATCGGGCCGAAGCCAACCTTGTCGCCAGGCGAAAACCGGGGGAGGGTTTTTCTTTCTTGCCCTTGGCCTTCTGGGGGGATGCATCTGCAGAGACTGGCGCCTGTTTCCAAAAGGCACCATATCTTGGCAAGAGTGTCCGTCCGGGCACTTCCAATGGGGAGACAATGGTAATGGGGGGCGGGGATTCTCCCATAACGATGAAAAATGGGGGGGTTCCGGGATTCCGACTCCAGGGATTTTTAAAGGAAAACTCCGCCCAAAAAGCAAGCGGCCCAGTCATCCTTTCGACCCGAGGAAAAATGTGTAAATAGCCCCCCAAAATCTGATTGTCCTCTCCCTTTGGCCGTTAAATTCGGGGGGTGGTGGGCGAAGAGAAATCGGGGTTCACCCTAAAACCCGAAGCAAGGCCCGCCAAACCCCCACAAATTGGCCCCCCCCGACCCAGACAATGTTGCGGAAGTCCGTTAGGCGAAGAGGGGAAAGAAAAACGGGTTTGGGCCCACGGGGGCAAGGGTAGCCCTGGCAACGGAATAAAGTGCCCATCTTCAAAAAGGGCCGCGCCAAACCCAGAGACCTTTTTCCCGAAAGGGAGGCAGACCCGTGACAAACCTAGCCACTAGTCCAAGGGGCCCGGGGATGGGCAGGGCGGGAGCAAACCCGCGGGTTTGTGGAGGGGATCTTGTTACGAGCACAATAACGCAGGACTTCAGAAACCCTTTGATGCCCCTGCAACTCGGGCCACAGAAAAAAACGGAGATTAAGAGGAGGATTTGGTGCCCCTGGGTGCCCAGCCACAAGAGAAAAATTCCCCTTTTTTTTTAAAAATTTTTCTGCGGAGCGCAGAAGGACATAAGTTTTCCCGGGGGGAACCTTTCGCAGATTATGGAGCCACGAGATCAGGCGTTCGGGGGGAAATTAAAATGCTGGGGCGTGCCCTCCTCACCAAACATGGGAGCACGGGAGACCAATGGGCCCCGATTTTTCTCTGCTCCCCCAAAAATGTATCGGAAATTGAAGGGGAAAGAAAAACGGGGACCACCGGGCTTGACGGGGGGTTGAGGCTTGGGCCGATTGAAGGTATAAAAGATTTTTATGGTCGGAGAAAATGGTATTTGGGGATGAGCACCCTCCAGAAGATAACGCCACTCCCTGGGGCTACCCTTGATCCAAAAACCCCGGGGTCCCCGATGGTGTAATTCTCCCCGCAGGGAGAAAGTTTTGGGAGAAGAAACCACAGGTGACCTCTTGCCTTTGGTCCCTTCTCGTAAAAATTTGCCCCACCCCGCCGAGGAGGCGTCCACCTCCAGAAAAAAAGGTTTCGGGAATCCGGTTGGCAGGAGGGCGCCGAGGCGAAGGCTCCCTTTAATTGACAAACGCCTTTTCGGCCTTGGGGGGCCACCCCCCCCTGGGGTTTTGCTTTTCTTTTTGGGTAATGAAATGATAGTGCCCCAAAGGGGAGAATAATGCGGGAAAATGACGGTAGAAAATTCGAAACCCCAGGAAAGCGCTGTTGCTCGTAGGCCCACCGCCGGGGCCCTCAAGCAGCCGACAGTTTGCAGGATCCATCTGAACCCGGGGGTCTGAATGCGAAACCCAAAGGAAGGGGAGGCGGTCTGGTGGAAAGACATTTCTCCCAACTTAGCAAAGAGGTGGTTGGCCCGTACCGTCCAATACCGTGGACAGAAGTGGAGAGTCCCACATGGCAGAGAACACCAAAAAGTCGTCTGGGTAGCCCACGACACACGGGTAAAGGAGATCCCGGAAGATATCTTTCACAAATTCCTGGAAGACTGTGGGCTTGCCAGACCGAAAAGGGGATGCTAATATTTAAAGTGTCCATCCCGTGTGTTAAAACAGTCTTCCATCCCCCCTCTCGAATGCGGATGAGGTTTTTAGGCCCCCTCGCAGTCAAAATTGGAGAAAATTCTTGCCCCGCAACCGGTCGAAAAAATTCCGATCAGCGGGAAGGGATACGGTTTTTTCCGTGATTTTTAAGACCCCGAAGTCGATACACGGCCGTAAAAAACCACTTTCTTTTTTGCACGAAGAAAAAACCTGCCCCCCAGGGAGGGGACTTGCTATAAACCCTTCTGCAGGTTTTCCCCCAATGTAGGCGACATGGGCCCGGGTCTCTGGTACCCATGTGGTAAACCCTCCCAGGACTGGCTCCGGCAGTAGTCGATGGGCGTCATGGGGCGAGAGGCGGAAGGGGCCCCCGGGCTTTTCCGAGAAAACGCCCCATAAACCTGGTATTCCCTGGCAAAACCCCGGCAGAGGCCTGGGGGGAAAGTGGGGAAAGGGAAGGAGCGCACCGGGGGAGGTGCACCAAAAAAGATTCCAGCAGTTAGGTCCCCAGCACACCCTCGCCCGGGCATCCAATTAACGAAGGGGGCTGGCGTGCAGCCACGGGAGCCCCCCCAGGACCAAGGGAAAACCCAGGGAATACGTAAGGGAGATCTTTTACTATGCAGGGCGCCCACGTGGAGAGTCACCGGGGTTTTGGGCGTACCGGGTGGGGTCCCCAAGCAGCTCCCCCTTTACGGAGGATATCACCCAAGGGGTTCTCCAACAACCACAGGAAGCTGGGAACAGGGTACAAGGGCGGCGTTATAAAGTTCCCGGGAAAACCGGAGTCCCGGACGCGGGGGGGCCGGAATACGCCCCCAGTCAGTCCGACCCACCGGGATAGTCAGGCGTGGAGAGGAAGAGTTCTCCCCCCGGGGTGCCCCCCAACAAGCCTAGGTGCGGGGTTCCCCGACGTTGGGGCGAACGGACAGCTCCTCCCAAAATGATCCCGGGCTGGGGCTACAGACATGCTTTGTGCACGGCGACGGGATAATTCCCGCTCAAAATTTTGGGGCTTGAACCACGCATGGGGTTTCCCCCTAGATGGTAGAGGAAGCGGCAGGGAGGTCTCTGGAAAACCGGGCCGGGGTGGCAGACGGCGGGGCGCGCCAGGTCGCGACTTTTGGGGGACTCTTTTTTCCTCTCGCGAAACGCACGTCAAAGGTGTGGCCAGGGGGATTAACTCGCCCGAGAGGAGGCCCCAAAAAAATCTTGCGGCCAAAAGGGGTCCTTGATACTGCTGGAAAGGCCTTTCTTAAAGGTGGCGCGCAGGGCGGCACATTCCGGACAGCTCTGAGCCAGGGTCGAAACGTACTGCGTACTCCCGACTGAAGTTCACCCTGGGTAGGTTCGAGTGCCGTTCCGAGAAGAGGTCGAGCTGGTTCCTCGAAAACCTGCAATTCAGCGAGGAAGCCTTCAGAAACCCCAGTCACAGGATGTCCCCGTCCCAAGAGGGGTACCCCGGGCCCGGGCCTTCCCCGGGCAAAGGGACCACAAAGCCACCTTGGAAACGTTCTGACAAGAAATTGGTCCCCCATTAACTATGGCTGTGCACTGGGGGAGGAAACCCCCGCAGAGCTTGGGATCCCGTCAAATTTGGAGCACGACAAAAGGGGGCTTGGGTCCCAAAGGAGCCATGGGAGCCCCGGAGCGGGAGCGGCCACAGGAGGAGGGGGAGGTTTTCCCGGGGCGGGGGCGAGTTGCTGCCCAAGGGGTCAAAAGATCCCGCTTTTGCCCTTTCTGGGCCATTGCTGAGGGGCTGTCGGGTTCACCACGCAGAGAGGGGCCGCCACATGGGGGGGGTACCTTGGCGGGATCCATGGCTGGATTTACTGTTACGGTTTTCCCGGGCACGGAAATGGTCCCCTGGGCCACCCCCAAGCGATGGGTAAGCCCCGCCAGGGAACGGAATTAATAGGTCCCGGTATTCACCGAGCCCGCCCCAAAAACGGGATGGACTTTTCTGCGGCGGAGGGCTACCCGTCGTTACCCTGACGTGACTTTCTTGCGGTGGGAGCCGAAGTATACGTGGGGGCAAAAAGTCAGGCAGGCCGTAAATCGGGGTCAGGCAGGAGGTCGGGCGGCGCTTTTGGTTCGTGGTGGGACAGGCAGACGGTCAGGGAGGGGGGGAGATCGTGGCAATAGACGGAAGCAAGGGTACGGTACAAGGGAATCGGGGGCGAGACAAAGGAACGCTTTCACAATACAAGGCACTAAAGACCCCAGGGGGGGGAAGCCCCAGGGAAATAAGCAGTGCCCGGCATTACCCCCAAAACCCGGCGCACTGCCCCTTTAAATCTCACAGAACCGGGCGCGCGCGCGCCCTTTAATCACAGGGACGCCGCGCCACAGCAGGGGAAAGCGGGAGCAAGAGTCGGGCCGGGTAAGTGGGCACGCCGGGGGGATGCGCCCGCCCCACGACACCCCCGGCGGCGGCGGCAACCCCCCGGGACCGGGGCAGAGCAGCGGCGGCGCCCGCAGGAGGGATCGCGGGCGCCGGACGCAACATCACTGCTCCGCATCTGCAAGTGGTTAATATGCCACAGCCAAGAGAACTAATTCAAACCTAATAGGATCCCTCCGCCTCTTTATCTCTCGTTCATTTTTATTCCTTAGCGTAATCATGTTTCAGGCAAAATACATCCAACCACTCATGTTGAGATGCTGCCCGGGATTTCCAAAACCAAAACCCCTCACCAAGGGTGTCTTTCCCCCAAACCACCCATGACATTCAGTGAGAGTAACGCCTTTACCGGGCTTCTAGTCCATGTGCTGAAGTGAGATGGACTTTTGGACACAATCAGCCAACGGCGGAATCTTTTCGCAAGGTGGGGGGCCCGGGCAGGGAACTTTTGAAAGTAGACATGCCGCTTTGGATCTGATATTGGGGATGCCCGGGGCCTGAGTGGGGGAACCCATCTGTGTCCACCAGGCGGAAAGGCAACATTTCCAAGGCAAAGCCAGGCAATGCTGAAATTCAGGGTTTTAGCTTTGGAATGGTTGGGGTAAAAGTGTTTCTTATGCTCCCACACCTGGTACACAGAAGGCTGGCTGCTGTACGGCATCTAATCTAGTCGAATCAGAACCACCATGTTCCTCATTGGCATGTTCTTGCTGCCACCAACGGTACTGCCGCCTAATGTAGTGGAACCAGAACCTTGCTGTTCCCCATTGCCATGTTCTCGCTGCAACCAATGGTACGATCATCTAATCTAGTCCAGCCTGCAGATGCGTAATTTGAAGTTCTTGGACCCTGGTGAAAAAAGTGATAAGAGGCACCTGCCAGTTACCATGTCATTTCCAATACTGCTGTCTTCTTATGTGTCAAAGGGACCCTGTAGCAGCTGCTGCCACTGCACCTAGTGTAGCTACGCAGTCCTTATCTTTTCAGTTAGCCATTTAAAGGAATGAATTATTTTAGCCTCTCAATTTTTTTATGTGACTCTTAGGCTATGTTCACACGGTGTATTTGCAGGGCATAATTACGCCCCGCAATTACGCCGTGTGGACGGGGGCGGGGCGGGAGCGGGGGAGTGAGCGGGGGGGCCGGCACTTCGCCGGCCCATAGACAATCACTGCTAGCGGCGGAGACGTAATCCATAGTTCTCTATGAGAACTGTGAATTACCGTAATGACTGGGCTGTTTTCGGCCCGTAATTGGCGCACTTCGGTGCGTAATTACGGACCGAAATACGGCCCATTTTAAGCCGTGTGAACATGGCCTTAGAGCCAAATTGTCTTCACTAAGTTGTAACACGTATCCATTTTACTCTTATTGAAGGTAATTGCGGCTTCTCCTCACCTGGGTTAGTATAAAAATTAACCTGAGCATCATCTCCCATTGAGTTTCATGGGGTTTTAAAGCCGGTTCGAGTTCGACTCGAACTTTGAACCGAACTTCTCAAAATTCAAGATTCGACTCGAACTCAAATTTTTTACCGTTCAATCATCACTAGTTCTTAGTATACTTTTTGCTCAAACAGTATAAGCCCACTTGCTACTTCACAGCGACCTCTTTGAAGAGGGTTCCTACACTGATAATGTAGCACCCCATGACAACCATATTAAGGCGTACATAGCTATGTAAAATTCTGGATCCTGTATGGTGGCGGTTCTGTGGTCAGAGATGGGGTCTCCACTGGAGCAGATTTGTTCTTGCCTTGTGGTTTCAGGCATTCACCAGTGGGAGGCTGGGCTTAAAATCCTGGTCTCCCTCCCTTCACCCACATTTTACCCATCCTTGGTTGAACTTGATGGACTCATGTCTTTTTTCAACCGTATTAACTATGTAACTATGTAACTACTGCCGCAGCAACAGCATCACCAGTAAGAGAAACAACGCAGTGGCCCAACAACACCACTGCTGCCAGATCTACCCCCCTCCCGGCTCTAGGTCACCCCACCCCACAGAGGTTGCCATAATGTGGCAAGTGTGCTTATACCATTTGATCAAAAAGTATAGTAAGAACCTCAATGTTCATTTTTGTAAATGCTTGCTGAGAAGCAATAGATAAAACTATCTAGGTGTAAGACTTTCTTTGTTGCCCATAGCAACCAATCAAAGCACCCCTTTTATTTCATATAGTGCTCTGAAAAAATTAAAAGGGAGCTCTGATCATTTGACCCTGGAGGTTGGAATCCACCTCTGCGCTGACTGCATCCAGCAAGTTGAATCAAGAAACACCATCATATCAATTTTTCACCGCAAGCTTGTGACCAAACTGGGGGCCCAACTCCATCCAGCAATTTTATCCAACACAGGTCTTAAGTCACCAAAACATATTGCTTCAAATTTAAAAATTTTGAATGTTCCTGGAACTTACTGTATAATAACAGTTCCTATAGCGATAGCATACAACAATTGTTGGTGTGATTTAAATTGTTGGCTGCCTCAGATTTTACCATTTTTTCAAATGCATCAAGCATCGCACTTGTTACAATTGGATCAACATTACTTTTCTTATACAACTTATTCGGTAACTCCCCTGATCTCACAGCATTTTTGTTCCCAAAAAATATATGTAACCTTTCTGCAAAATGTATAAAAGTCTGTTTCAAAATCAAAAAAGCACATACTATTTTTTGGTACTGTATATAATTCAGTCCCCAATCAAGTATACTTTTTTGAGTCTGAGTTATTTGTTTGGATGATATATTAACCACCAGGCTTCTTATTTCTTCCTGGTTTGTGTCCTCTAAGTTGGGAGTAGCAGCAGGAATTTCGTTATTATGGTAGGATCCCATCGAGGTCTCTCTAGTCAGGTTTATTTTTTTAGATTGTTAGCCATATTTTCACTAAGGGACTAAGCACAGAAATATTGGTAAATGGTATAGATTTTATTGTGATCGCTTGTTATGGGTGGGCAGATGCAGGAGTCTGCTGTGATAATTTAACTGGTAGCAGCCACATCGGGTCATGTAGGATTACTACCCCTTTGTGAGGGATATGGAAATGAAGGATCGGCAGCACTAAGGAATAGGGTCTGTGACACAGCGACCTCTGCGCTGATCGGTAATGTTTATGGTTATATTTTACTTCAAACTTAAAAAAACACATTAAATTGAAAAAGTTTTTTTAAAGGTGGGTATCATGGATATTGTTTGTCTGTATTTGTTTAAAGTATATATCACGTGAAGATAAATTGCTAAAAATAGACACAAAGCTGGAATCACAGGTGTGCTTGACAAAGGGGCGTTGTGCAATCTTCTACTTTCAATTTCAAGGGAGGACACAGTTTGAGTTTCGCTTGCTTAACAACTGACCTTCAGAGTTACAATGTCACCTGAAGCAGGACATCTACGTGCCTGAGATTTGTATGAACTACTAACTGCAAGTTTCAATATATATCATCACACAATGTATTATATGCTACCGCTATAGGAACTGTTACTATAAGTTCGAGGAAAATTAAAAATGTTTGCATTTTGAAGTTTGAAGCAATATGGTTTGGTGAATTAAAACCTGTTTTGGATAAGACCATCCAGCAAGGTGACAGCTAACACCTGCCTCCCAGGTGTAGCTCTTCAGTTATCAGATCCAGCTATATACCTGTGCCTCTAACTCCAGTCTGGGCCTGAGTATTGGTGTTGTAGTGCTAGGGTGTGCTGCACTATTGTCTAGCCTTCCACATTTTGTTGATTCTGTGTTTCCTAATTCCGAGTTCCTGTGTCCAGATTCCAATATCCTGTGTTCTGGAGATTCTGCATTTCTGTGACCCTAGCCTGTGACCCTTTGTTCCACTCCTTTATCCAATTAAATGCCTCCTCCAAATTATATTATTATTACAGCTGTCAACAGCCGCAGCTCGAGAAATACGACCCACTCCTTCCATTTGGGACATAAATCTGATTTAATCACAGTAAATTACATTCCAATAGAACTTTTTAATCACATGACTATTCTATCACTACATGATTGGTTAATTGGTGGTCGCTAAGAGACAAGTTATAATTTGCATGTACGTATGAAGCATTAGCTGATAAGACACATTCCCAACTCTCCTCTGTATCATCTGGGGGGGGGGGGGAGGCCTTGAATCTCTAGCTGTTAGCAGACACTTCATCTGTCTCAAGAAAAGCTGTGTGAGAGCTATCTGATACTTTGATAAGGATGTATAGCAGTAAACACAGTTTAAACAAACTATCTGATGAGCTTAATAAGAATGTAATGATGAAACAGACTTTTGATGTTTTTCCCATAAATTACCAACTTGACACTACTACCCCACATGTCTTGTTTCCCCTTATGAACATCCCCAATGTGATTCTTTTTCTATGGTCACACTTTAATACCACCTTCCCCCAGCAAACAGATTTACATGATTAAAGCCACTGACACCTCCAGGGTCCAGTCTGGTATGTTATAGATATACATTGACTGCATCAGAAATACTCAACTCCCTTCCCTGTGTGGTCATCCCGACTGAAGCACAAACAATATACATAGCAGAGGTTTTTTTGGATGTGACCTCCCACTGGACTCCTAACTTTTGGAATTTAAAATAATAAATTTCAAATTACTTTAAATGTTTTAAATCTTTTCGAACAAAATTATTCCCTACTCAGTTTTAAAGCTGGCTGCCTAAAGGCACAGCAGCATGTTCTATTTGACAGGTTACATTTAAATCAACTATTATAATCCAAATTCTGTTTATTTTGTGAGAGAACAAATTCTTTGCTAATAGATTTGACTTACAGCTGCATTTTATGCTCAGTTACCTAGTTAATAGATTTGAAAAAAGATCAAGTTCAACCAAGGATGGGGAAGCTGTAGATGAAGGGATGGGTAAAGGCAAATTTTAAACTTTGTTTCCCTCTCCTGATGAAGACTTTGGATTCCATAAGGAAAGAGCCAATCTGCCCTAAAGGAAGATTTTGTTCCTGACAACAAAGTTGCCATCAGACTGGATCCAGATATTTTATAAGGCTACATATGAATTAATATTATTTAGTAGTGAATAGTTATCTAAGCCTTTCTTGAAGCCTCACTGTTCATGCTGTGACCAGCTCCTCTGTGCAGGATATCATAGATAAACACTTCTCATGGGTAAAGAAGGGTTTTTCTCACTTGGGATGAATCCTTTTCCTCCAGAAAAGAGGAAGTATTTTGAGGATTTCACATGAAATAGCTTTTCCCCATACTTTTTGTAGGGGCATCATCCAAATTCCTTTATAAAATTAATCATGTCTCCCGAGCCGTCTTTTCCTCCAAGATTAAATAAGTTATTCTTTAACTTTTCCTCATAATCAATCATTGCTCCTATTCCGATTTTAGTTTGGAATTTGCTCGTTGGCAAAGATACTTATGCTAGTGACATGAATGCCAGTGTTTAGTTTGTACAGACAGAGACAGCTCAATTTACATTGAGATTTGATGGTTCATATTGATGGCTTTTAAATGCATTATTCTGAAAAGACTCAGCTTTCTATAACTTATTTTACTTCAGAAGCAGCGAGAAAAGAAAAATTAACATGCCTTAATGAAAGAAGCAGAATTTAAAAGCTCTTCTTGAAGTAGAGTGGTGAAAATCAAATTAGTAGGTATTTGAGAATTAATTTTATGCAATAACCTGAGCAATTTATATTCTGCTTTTTGTATGACTATATTTTGTTTATCAGTCACTTCATATTATTTGCATGATGTTTTATAGTTATTTTGCAGTGTATATTATACAATGAAAAAATAATTGTTATCAATTTAATAAATGTGAATTAAAGAGAATAATGTTTTTTTTTCCAACATGGATAAAAAATTATAGCCCAAGTACTGCTGACTAGAATCACAGGGATTCTATCACGTATCGACAGGAGAAGCAATTCTCCGCTATGACCTTGTGATGTAAATGTCAGTACATATGTGTCATCAGACACTCTCAGAACTTGTCTGGACTATGGGACTTACTCTCAAAATGACTCACTACTTGAAAGTGGCCTTCATTATAATGAAGAAAAAAGAGGTGGAATTTCCATATTACTTTCTTAAAGCTTGGAGCTTCATGAATTAAATTACAGTAATATTTATTAGCCAACATTTAAGTTACATGTTTTACATAAATGTTGGCTAATAAGTATTACTGGACAACCCCATTATGTAAAACATGTAACTTATTAGGGTTGTCCAGCATCATTATGCCTGCTAAAACTGGGATAAGGATGCTGTAGTAACCCCTTCCCTCAGCATGGTCATGATTTTTTGGGCTCTTTATTTTTTCTACTCGCTTTCCATAACTTTTTTATTTTTCCATCTACAGTTGACACCAGAAGTTTACATACACTATATAAAAAGACACATATGCATGTTTTTCTCACTATCTGACATGAATTAGGATGCACAAGTCAGGATCATCATTTGGTGCAATTTCCAGATACCTGAATGTGCCTCGTTCATCTGTACAAACAATTATATGCAAGTACAAACAAGATGGGAATGTTCAGCCATCATACTGTTTAGGAAGGAGATGGAGATGAACGTGCTTTGGTCCAACATGTGCATATCAACCCAAGAACTAAAGCAATAGACCTTGTTAAGATGCTGGTGGAAGATGGTAAAATTGTGTTATTATCCACAGTAAAACAGAACTGATAAAGGGCTAAAGGCCACTCTGCCAAGAAGAAGCCTTAACTCCAAAAAAACCTATAAAAGCCAATTGATGTTTAAAATGCACAAGGAACAAAGCCCTACATTTTTGGAGACTTGTCCTTGGTCTATGAAACTAAAATTGAATGTTTGGCCAAATGACCTCGTTACATTTGTAAAAAAAAGGGAAAGGGGGGGACCCGGATAAACCCCACCCGTAAAACACGGGGTAGCATTCATTTGGGGGGTTGTTTTGCTGCAGGAGGACTTTTTCATTCAAAAAAGAGATGGCACACGGGGGAAAAAAGTTATGTCCAAATAAACAACATCTCAGAATCAGCCGGAATTAAATTTGGGGGGAAAGGGGGTCTCCCAAAGGGACAATGATTGAAAAATAGACAAACGGTTACAAAGTGGTTTTAAGGTAACAAAGAAATTGTTTTAGAGGGCCATGAAAAAACCCCGATCTCTCCATTGAAAATTAGGGGCATGGGTAAAAAGGGGGAGGGCAGAAGGCGACCTAAAAACAGGGCCCAAATTTACATCATTCTGTCAGGAAAGGGGGGCCAAATTTATTTGCGAAAAATCGCATTAAAAAACACTTTTTCCTGGCGCAAAAGAGCCCTTAGGGTGTTGTAAAAAATTCCATGCTCAAATATGCATGGGAGCGGGGTTTGGTCTTCGAAAATCCTTTTTAGTATGACATGCAGAGACAAGCACCGCTCTTAGAATGCTTACACTTCATTTTTTTGGGCGTTCGGGGGCAAATGCCCAAAAAACTAAGGGGAATCACCTGAAAAGGGAAAATGAAGCGCCAGCGGGAAAGAACCGAGTGAAGGCCAAGCCCTACAATAACGCAAAAGCGCATCTTTTACAGCAGATGATTTTTTTTTCCACATTTTATGACGAATCGTTCAAAACACTGATACATTTAACCCCCCCAAAAAAGAGGTGGGCAGTAATTTTTTTGACGCACTGATCACGTTCCCCTTCCTTTCTTCCTCAGTGTCCATTTAAATGGGTAAATAATCAGCATTGCTAAAGCCGAAAAAACAGGACTTGATCCAAAACAGAGATACCGTAAAGGGGGTATTTGCATGTCTTCTGTGTTTTTATCCACTCCTTTTTTGGCTACCTAATCACCAGAAACCCTGATCCTGTTTTGGAAAGTGGCACAATGACGGTTGAGAAGGGGGCAGCAAACAAAACCCCCAAAGGGGCACAATGAAGATGTGGAGTGGCACAAACATCGTGGGCCACGAGTACCAAGACAGAGTGTGGGGGGGGCAGCAACTCAAGGCCACAGGGGGCAAAATGACATTTTGGAAGGTGGCGACAACATCAATACCCATAAGTGGCACAATAAACAGAGTGTGGAGGGGCAGCACCATCAGTAGGCCAAGAGTGGCAAAATGACAGGTTAAAGGGGTGGCAACAACACAGAGGCCAAAAGGGGCACAATCACAGATTTGGGGGGTGGCAGCAACACCCATAACCACGGTGGCAACAACGGGTTTGGAAGGGCGCAACTGAGAGGCCACAAGTAGAAAATACAATTGTGGAGGCGGGGGGCAATCCAGTCCCTGGTAAAGATGGGAGGGGGCGATGAACAGTTGGCGCAAATTTTTGGTCAGGGGGGTGGCACTAGAAAAGCTGAGGCGGGCGCCAAAGAACCCAGACTTTTTCTCACATTTTGGGGAGGAAATCAGGCGATCAAATCTGATGTAAGCTTGGTGGTGGAAAATTCCGGCAGACCACGCCTGATTCATCTTACAAAGGTCGTCTCCCCAAAATTTCCCCGGGGAAAAGCGGGTTCCCTTTGGGGGAACGGGCCCCCCCGCATAACACCCGCTCTGATGCTAAAATATGGGGGGCCCCGGACAACGTCCATCAAACTCAGCAAGTTGCGGCCAACTAATTTTTGGGCTGCCCAGGGCCAGGGGTCTTCAACCTGGGGTTGGAGGTGCTTCCAAGAGGCCCCACTTTTGGGGTTCCCGGGTCTCCCCGGGTCCTGCGCTGCTGAGTACTTTCTTCACTAGGGGGGTAAAGGAACTGCTCTAAACCGCCCCGACTTGGGTCGCTATGGGCTGGTACTGCTTCTACCCCCCCCCATTTTTCCCATAGAAACCCTGGCAGGGGTCTGAGCGATGAGGAACCCCCCGGGTCAGACCTCCGGGGAAGGACGAGGGCGCACATAGGAGCGCCAACTACAAAATAGGATTTCTCTATTTACGCTTTTTTCCCCCCTCTGGGCAGGGGAAAAAAGGCACCCATTTTGGACCAATCTGAGGCCAAGGGGTTGGAGAGCCAAAAGTCCCCTCTGCCGGTGGTGACTATTCGGCTGTCACTGCCAGGCAAATCACATGGCGCACCATTTTCCCAAGTATTGAGGGACTCCTGCCTCCGCCCCCTGTATACTGCCACGGTGTGTCCCGGGTCAGATGCCTCATCTTCCCACTCCCTCTACCCCCTCCGGGTGTTCCCGCTCCTCCTCTCCTGTCATCGGTAGAAAAAAAAACTCATTTCGCCAGAACGCTTTTGCTCCAAGTCCTCCCCTACCCCTCGCTAAGTTCAGCCCTCCGACCCGTGAGAGTAGCGCCATGTTTCCCGTCCCGACCAGACGATTTTGCAGCTCTGTTGAAGGGAAAAGAACAGTGGAAGACATTTTTCATTCCCTATCCTGGGAACTGACAAATAACGGACTCCTCAAAAAGCCCGAGCAAAAGGGAGTGTCCGCATACTGCCCCTGGCTGCATCAAAATTACACAAGGAGTACTCCTGTCCCCTTGGATCACAAAAATTTTAATGTCCTTTCTTTGTTTATAAGTCGGTCCAAAATAGGAGGCTGAATTCCAACAGGTAGAAACATCGCATATCAGCCTAGTTGGGGGAGGGTTTCTGCATGCAACTTAAGGGTGTGCTGGTTTGAGGGAAGGTGAATTTTAAAAGCCACGTTTTTCCCGGGGAATTTTAGAAACTTGCAAAAAGGGGGGGAAACTTCAGGAACCTTTTTACAACCAGATTGAATACCCGGCCTGCAGGAGCATGGTCAAACCCCCCTCTGCGAGCGGGCACCATGTTCCTTTCCCTTTTCGGGCACCATGGTTCCCATTTGCAGTTGTCGTGAGAAAGCCCCACATTGTTTCTTGTTGGGATGCCGGAGCATTTCCCCCGTGTGACTTTTTTCGCCAGGAAAACCGGGTGTAAAATGCTGACAAAACTGCCCCCACATGTGGTATGATGGGCAGCATAAGGGTGAGATGGTGGTGGAGGAGGGGGCAGACATTTGGGGAGGAGCAGCGGTTTACAACTTAGGAGAAACGGCGTTCTCCTGTCCAGTTTTTGGGGGTGGCTGGGCGGAAACACAACATCAGTGGGGCCCAAAGGACATGTATGCCCCCCTAGTTTCAGCTCCCTTTTTGCCTCCGTACACCTTGGGAAACACCGATAGGCTAAGGACTGGCCCCCCTTCTGTTCCATATTTGTAAGGGTGGTACTGCCCTTTTTTGGGAAAAAAAATTTTAAAGGTTGGGGCTCTCCACCCGGGTCGGCACAACCATTAGTTCCTGAACGGGGCAGATTACCACTTGGAAAGGGGGGACGGGAGACCCCAAACCCCTTGGGCGAGCACTTCAGCTTCTGCACCCTTTGGTGGGTTTGGGGACATAATGCGTCTTTGGCAATCACCCAGAAGATGCTGGCCCAGAGTGGGAGAGCATCTGGACCGGAAAAAGAGGCAAAAAAAACAGCTCCCTTCGGAGAGGGGTTTAGCCTTGACGGGTGAAAAAGGCATGCGTGCCAAAAGGGGGCGCTGCTGTTGCTGCGACGCAAGATGGACCCCCACATCAGACACGTTTTCCCAGGCCCCGATGGTCGCTGCATTGTTGAGGGAGGGGCCCTGGTGCCAACGTTAGCTCCCTGGCCACCTTTCCTTTTTTGCCTAAGGGTTTTTCATATAAACATTTCGGCCCCCTGGCATCTTAAACAAAAAAAAAACCCCCCCCCGTGAAGGTGATTTTACCACCAATGCTCCGCACTGATGACTACTACCGCCGCCGCCTCGTGGGCCCCTGAAACCGTACTTCTTGGGCGTGAAGCGGGTTTTTTACCCCCGTGGTTTTTTTGGCCCCCACCCAGCACGTTGCCCCAATAACTCCCGGCTTCATACCAACTTGCTGGCCGCTGTCCCGACCCCAAACTGACACCCTCTTCTCCTGACGATGATGATGAAGTACTTGCTGCTCCCAAGTGTGATCGGCTACACGGTCATTGATTTGTGTTTGCCCGTCACTGCTATTCTCCTCAATGGTCTCAGTATGCAGAGCCGGACTGCTTGCATTATAACCTCCCGTGCCATTCTCCACATCACTACTTTCCCTCCTACTGCAAGAAGCAGCGGATTACTGCCCCACCTCTTCGTTGCCAAGTACCTGCTGACTATCCTCAAAGATTTCGTTCTTGCTGTATAGTGGCGCTGAGCCCAGACCACAGAGTAGTTCTCTGGTTGAGGAAACGTAACGGGACTGAGGCGGATTAAGGACAGGTGAGGGCCGCTGACCCGCTCCCGGGGCCATGCCAACAAGGGTTGTGTCGTCGTTCCCACCGATCTTGGCTGGGTTGTCATATGCCATCTGGGAGGGAAAAAAAAAAATCGGGAAAATGGACCTAGTCAACCAATCAAGAACCCTTGGGTTGTTGGTCAACACACGGCCGCTAGATGACACCGGCAGTTCTGGCCTCACTGAGTCACCCCCTTACTGTGCTACGACCTGTGCCTGCTCCAGGAACATTTGTACCACTGCCACTCGCATGTGAAGGGCCTATCTCCTCTCTGTCTGACCTACTGTTTGATCAAAAAATTAAATTAAGCTTTTGGAATGAATACCCTACACAAAAACCCTATATAATTTAGGTGTTTTTAGGACCAAAAAATACAGACACCCTGTATTTTAGTCCAATTACCCCACAATCAAGAAATTAAATTAACCTTTGGTATGAAAAACCCTACAGAAAAACCAGTTTTAATTTTTGGCGTTATATAACCAAAATATACAGACACCCCGTATTTTAGTCCAAATACCCCACAATCAAAAAAGCTAAATTTTAAACTTTGGTATGAAATACTCTACAGAAAAATCAGATGTAACTTAGGCGTATTTGGGACAAAATAAAAAGACACCCTGTATTTAAGTGCAAATTAACCCACAATCCCACAACCCACAATCGCTGATTGGCTTCATGTCTGCACAAGTCATTGAGGGTGTTCCCTTCTTCCTCCCAGAGTTCTCTGCCCCATGTGCTCACGGCCATTTTACAAAACAAAGACTCTTCGTTCCCGCGAATCACCATAAACTTCGGCTTCATGCAGAACCGAAGTTTTCCTGAAATTCTAAACGAATTCCACTTGGTTAGAATCGATTCGCCCCTCTCTACCAAAATTTCTACCAACTATTGTGATAAGCTTGTGGAAGGATATCCAAAACATTTGACCCAAGTCATACAGTTTAAGGACAATGCTACCAAATACTAAGGACATGTATGTAAACTTTACTTTGCAGAAAGTAATAAAAATGCCTTAAAAAATTCTCTCTCATTCTGGCATTTGGCAAATATAAATAACTTTGGTAATCCTAATTGACCTAAAACGGGTAAGGTTTATTCTGATTTCACGTCAGATAATGAGAAAGACATGCATATGTGTCTTTTTATACAATGTATGTAAACTTCTGGTTTCAACTGCACATAGACAAATGAGGGGACTGAATACATTGCAGCTAGAGGTGTCCTACAAAGTACTGAGTCCAGGGGCTGAATAAATTGCAGATGGAAGTGTCCTACAAAGTACTGACTCCAGGGGCTGAATACATTGCAGATGGAAGTGTCCTACAAAGTACTGACTCCGGGACTGAATACATTGCAGATAGAGGTGTCCTGCAAAGTACTGACTCCAGGGGCAGAATACATTGCAGATGGAAGTGTCCTACAAAGTACTGACTCCGGGACTTAATACATTGCAGATAGAGGTGTCCTACAAAGTACTGACTCTGGAGGCTGAATACATTGCAGATAGAGGTGTCCTACAAATTACTGAATCTGGGGCTGAATACTTTGCAGATGGAGGTGTTCTACAAAATACTGACTCCGGGACTGAATACATTGCAGATAGAGGTGTCTTACAAAGTACTGACTCCAGGGAATGAATACATTGCAGATAGAGGTGTCCTACAAAGTACTGACTCCGGGGGTTGAATACATTGCAGATAGAGGTGTCCTACAAAGTACTGATTCCAGGGCTGAATACATTGGAGATGGAGGTGACCTACAAAGTACTGACTCCTCTTCAGACCCATAACCTTGCCACTTAATAAGGTATTGTATCTGGTTCCTAAAAAGTCCAGGATTTGCTCTACTACAAACTGTTCTTGCCCATCTATTTCCCCTGCATCGGGAGGAGGAGGAACACGTCCCGGAAAGGGGTTGGACATGGCAGGCTTTAGTAGAGACATATGAAAAACAGGATTAATCCTCATAGATCGTGGGAGTTTGAGCCGAACAGCTGCTGGGCTAATTATCTTGATGATCTTATACGGCCCAACAAACTTCTGTCCCAATTTTGGTGAAGGAACCTTAAACTTCAAATTTCTGGTGGAAAGCCACACTTTATCCCCCACTTTAAAAGCTGGTGCTGGCCTGCAATGTTTATCTGCCGTCTTCTTGTAATTTTCCTGAGCCTTCTCAAGTGTCTCCTTCAGAATCTCTAAATTTTGCTGTAGTACAGAGATCCTTTCCGTAACCGCTGGAAAATGAGAAACAGTAGGGAATTTCGAAAGAATATTTGGATGATACCCCAAATTTGCAAAGAAAGGAGTCTGTTTGGTGAAGGAATTTTGGGAGTTATTGTATGAAAACTCAGCCACAGGAAGTAGATGAACCCAATCATCCTGTAAGTGACAAATATAGTATCGAAGGTACTGTCCCAAGGTCTGATTTGTGCGTTCAATCTGATCATTAGATTGTGGGTGAAAGGCGGTTGATAAATTAATATCAATGTCAAGTGCTGAGCAAAAACTCTTCCAAAACTTTAATGTGAAATGCACCCCACGATCCGAAATAACATCATCAGGAACTCCATGAAGATGAAACATATTCTGAACTATGAGGTCAGCAGTGTCCTTGGCACTGGGTAGACCGGAATGAAATGTGTTACCTAGGTGAGCCGGTCAACTACCACGAGAATTTTATTCATCCCCTTGGAGGTAGGTAGATCTACGATCAAGTCCATGGAAATAGAACCCCAGGGGCGAGAGGGAACCGGCAAAAGTTGTAACAAACCCGTGGGTGAAGAACGTGGAGTCTTGCATCTAGCACAAATGTCACATGATGTCACATACTTCTTTACATCCTGTAGATAATGGGGCCACCAAAAGAATCGGGATAAAAATTCCTGCATCTTCTGTACTCCTTTATGACCAGCAATCTCCAAATCATGGGTTAGCCTCAGAATCTTCAGTCTTACTGTTTCGGGTATGTATAGCTGCTGCCTGTGGGTTCACATCTTGTTCTTAAGTGTTAACTGTACATTATCCGGTGGTCGGGCAAGTGTCATGGGCCTCTCTTATCTCTTTGAGCAAGTTTTTATTATGGATTACTCCCACAATATTAGACTCAGGAATAATGGTCTTGGGTGAGATAGTAGGAGTGGAATCATTGGAGAACATTCTTGAAAGAGCATCCACCTTGCCATTATGGGATCCGGGCCTGTACAAGATTACAAAGTTGAATTGGTTGAGGAAAATACTGCAACAAGCTTGGCGAGGAGATAGACACTTGGCAGACCAGATTATGGTGATCAGTTAGAACAATTATTTGTTGTGAGGTCCCCTGAAGATGATGTCTCCATTCCTTAAAGGCTGCAATGATAGCTAACAGTTCCTTATTGACCACATAATAATTCCTCTCAGCCGGTGATAAACGTCGGGAGAAAAAAGCACAAGGATATAATAAACTCTTGTCTCCTGTTCTCTGAGATAGAATAGCCCCAATAGCACAGTCTGAAGCATCTACTTCCACAATGAAGGCGAGTCTGGGTTGGGATGAACTAATTCAGGGGCTGTAGTGAACTCGGCCTTTAGGAGAGAGAAGGATTCTTGTGCATGAGGATACCAAACAAAAACATTTTTCTTCTTAGTCAACTGTGTGATAGGAGAAAATATTTCCGAGAAATTCTTGATGAAGCGTCTGTAGAAATTGGCAAAACCTATGAAACGTTGGACATCTTTTATGTTTCTGGGGGTAGGCCAGTCTATTATTGCTTTGATCTTCCATTTGTAGACCATGAGGTGAAATTATATAACTTATGAATTGGATCTCAGTCTGATGAAATTCACATTTTTCAATCTTAATGTAAAGTTGGTTCTCTCTTAGCTGCTCCAGAACAACTTTTACATGTCTCTGGTGCTCTTCCAATCTTCCAAATTGATAACTATGAACTGGTCCAGAAGATCTCTGAAGATGTCATTGACGAGATGTTGAAAGGTGGCAGGGGCACTACACAGGCCAAAAGGCATAACACAATATTCAAAATGTCCGTAACGTGACCTAAAAACGGTTTTCCATTCATCCCCAGATCTGATGCGGAAAAAGTTATAGGCGCCTTGTAGGTCTAATTTAGAAAAAATCTTTGCATGTCGTACTCTCTACAATGGCTCAGGGATCAGTGGTAGAGGATAACGGTTCTTGATTGTACTTTTGTTAAGTTCTCTATAATCAATGCAAGGTCTTAAGGAACCGTCCTTCTTCTTAACGAAGAATATGGGAGCCACCGCCGATGAGAAAGATGGGCGGATGAACCCCTTAGCGAGGTTTTCTTCGATGTAGTCTTTGAGGGCTTTCAATTCCGGACCTGCCAGAGGATAGATGTTTCCAAAAGGTATAGGGGCACCTGGAAGCAATTCTATGGGGAAATCATAGGGCCGGTGTGGGGGGAGCTTGTTTGCATTCTGTTTGCTGCAAACGTCCGCAAATTCCTTGTACTCAGAGGGTAGCACTATTACTTTTTTGTCTTGAGCTGGATCTTCGGGAACTTGGTTGACAAGGGCTGTTGAAAGAACACCCTCCACTGTGAAGCTTATTTCCTTGGTTTCCCACTTGATAACTGGGTTCTGTGTGTCACGGATGCCCCTGCGACCCTCATCCCAGGTCGCGGGCGCCCTTGTCCCTCCGCCGGTTCCCATGCATACTTACCCGGCCACGCTCCTGCTGCAGCCTCTGTCCCACGGCAGTGTTAAATTTAAAGGACCAGCGCACCGGTAATTTGCTATTGCCGGTAGCTGCCCCTATTTAAGCCTGCCTGTTCCTGGTTAACCTGCCGCATCCTTAGTGCCCATTGCCTATTGAGAAAGGGTTCCTGAGTCTTGTTCTGATTACCATGTACTGTACCGTTTGCCTCCGTCCCTCGACCACGAATCTTGCCGCCTGCCCTGACCTTCCTGCCTGTCCACCCCAACCATTGCCGCCGTCCGACCTACTCCTTTCCCCCGACTATGACCGCCTTCCAATTTGTACCACGCTACACCTCGGCTCCCCTCCCAACAAGTCCATCGGGGTAGCGCCCTGGTAACCCCACCACGCAATCCATCCATTTTTGGGCGGGCCTGTAAAACCGGGGCCCTATTAGATTCCGCCCCTGGTGGTTACCCCATCTTTTTGCGTGCCGAGGCCCACTCGGGCCCCGTGACACGTGTTTTTGCAAGGGGGAAGCCTAGGAAAACAGGAAAGTTGGAGAAAAATTAATAAAAAGCGGGAATTCAGGGAGGGGATGTCATAATGATTTCAAGCGGTTCCTTTTTTGGTTTCACGGCCTGAGCTCAGGAGATCCCTCACGGTCTCCATTATATGGGGGGGGGGGGGAACTTTTCCCGGAATTTAACCCCTGCTTTTGAGCAAAGGAAAATCCTGAATTTGGGCCCCTTGCCCAAAACCACATAGCCGAGGTGGATACCCCCGAAGTTAAAAGAAACTTAATGGAGGGAAACAAGAAATCTTTATTTTTTTTTCTAATAAGGGCCACCGATGAAATGGAATGGGTAACTCCTTCTCAATAATTCTGTTCTGAAACAAAAGACTTCCCCTTTAACTCCCGCAATTCCCCTTGACAGCTAGGCGTTTAAAAAGGGAATAGTAACTTCCACAAAAAACAAAGACTTTCCCATCCCCGGTGCTCCTTTTTTTTGTGTCTCACGTTAATTGGAATCAACTTGCATGGGTCAATTCCGATTTTTCGATCTTCTTTTGGGTTCTTTAAAAAGTACTGGGACCCAGTGCTGCTTGGGATCACAATTTTGAGTAGCCCCCTCCCTTCTCATTCAACAGTTTGCAGTGGTTAAAGAAGGCATCCAAAAACCCGAAAGGGGGTCTGCATGGGGAAGTTCATCTTTTAAAAACGCATACCTTTCCTAAAAAAATAAAATTTTGCTTCATCATTACAGTTGGTGTCGACTGCCCACCTCTTGAACTCCATAGCATATTCGGTAACAGGGCATTTGCCCTGGCGCAAGGCAAGTATTGCCGCTCAGCTGTAGCACCGCGATTGGGATCGCCAAACATCTGACTCATGGCGTTGATTCAGCAGAGCGTCTTGAGTTTCAATTAATGGACTAGCCCAGGCAATGGTTTTATGTGTCAGCAGCATAATAATAAACAGGACCTTCGATCTATTGGTAGGAAATTGCGTAGGATTTGCATCGAAGTAGAGCTTACATTGATTAAAGAATCCCTGGAATTTGTCGCAATCTCCCCCGAATCTGAAGGGTGGCAATTTCGGGCTCATGACAGGCACCGAAGTGGGTGGTCCAGAAGCTTGATTCTCCAGGTGGACTATCCGGTCGGATAATGCATGTACGGTTTCGCACAATTTCTGAATCGCTTGTCCATAAACTTGGATATTATGGCCCATCTGGCCTTCATAAACATCACATTTGACTTTCAATGCTTGCATCTCAGTGCGCATGTTAGCCATTGCAGTCTGAAGCTGCTTGATATGTGCTCCCAGACTCCCAGTCCCAGCGGACTCCATTTTGTGGCTTGATTATCCTATCACGATACTGGTGGATACAGCTGGAATCCAATGGCGAGGACAGGCTTGAACACAGTGAAGGCAAATGCAGACTGGAACAGGAGGCAGCAGAGATGGAGACTGGAACCAAATGAGTTCGGGAGGAGCACAGTCTAGTGATCCGCAGGTATGAAAGGTTTGCAGGGTAAACCGCAAAGGAGAGGAACTAACTAGAAGGCAAGTTCCAGGCTAGAAGGAAGCTTAACACAATACTCAAGCAATGAGCATCAGGCTTGAGGAGTTTATATAGGAACTGGCAACAGGAAACAGGAAACAAGATGCACCCAGCTGAGACACGATCCACCATCTTGACTGAGGGCAAACTTAAGGGCAAACACAGTAAACAAGTTCCAAGTCATAGCAGGAGATTCCTGACAGACTGAATGCTGTAAAATCAAAATACCCACAAACATGGCGCGAGTAATTTTTCACATTTTGTCGCACTTAGAATATTTTTACGGCTTCTCAGTATATTCTATGGTACGGTGAATGCTACCATTAGAAAGTACATCTTGTCCCGCAAAATAAAAGTCCTCAAATGTCTATGTAGGTGGAAAAATAAAAAAGTTATGGCTCTGGGATGGCGGGCAGGGAAAAAACGAACGTCAAAAAAAAAAAAAAAAATAGGCTTCGGTATAAAGGGGTTAATATATAGGTTTAATATATTGTTCTGTGAAGCATTGGGGTTTTTTTTATGCAATTTTCATAGTTGAGTGTAGTTTTTTATTTGCTCACGCAATTTTCCTATCTTAAACTATTCTCTTAATGAAGTTAAGTTTGAGACCTTATTTATTTAAAGTAACCTAATTTCTTACGCTTGTGACCTAGATTTTACATCTTGGTGGTATTCTGTAACTTATCATATGTTTGATTCAAACAGTTTGTTTTATTCTTTACACATTTATTATTTTTTGAGGTTGGCGTCTCAGGGCGGTCTTTTTTAAATCCTGTTTGGTCTTACTTACTTTGTGCCTGATGAAGTGCGGTGCTTATGAAACGAATAGAATACTGTTCGTTTTATTTGGGCATATCATATAAATAAAGACACTTTATAGAGGTTATTACCCAGTGTAGTTTTTCTTTTTTTGTGGCATGTTTCTCAGACATTAGAGCTGGTATTTATCTCATATAGCTTTTTGCTGTTATTTTTTGAACTGATGATATTGTAATAAACTGCACTGATGATATGATGACATGTTTGTGCTGATGGGTCATGCCTTAAATCCACCTTTGTCAATCTGAAGGATGGGTTAATGACCGATGGGTAAACTTCTAGTGTGGTATGTCTATGCAATGTGATGTTAAGTGCACCTTAAGATAAGAAACTGCCAAGTTACTGTGAGTAAACTGTTAGGCTATGTCTACACTGCACAGAAAAACGTCGTTTTTCCAGCGTTTTTCGTTTTCTAAAAAATATGGAAAAACGACTGTAATCATCTCCCATGGGACTTCTATTGTAAAAAACGTCCTGCTATTTTACACTGAGTTCTTTTTCTGCTCTTTTTTTTCACTGGTCGTATTTTGCGCCGGACGTCTTTTGGCGCGTTTTTTGGCGCGTTTTCGCGGCGTTTTTTGCCGCGATTTTTCAATGAAAGCCCTCCTAGAGACCCAAGTCCCACCTATAGTGGGTGTTACAAAAGTTATATCTTATCAAATCTGCATACAAGTGTCTGATGTGTCCTTTTTTGTACCTTTTGTAATAAAATGATCATGCTTTGGTCGCTAGCGATTTTTGCGCAATTCATATTTTTTTCGTTTTTTACAGACTTTAGCGTCAGAATCTGTTTTTTTATGCTAAAATCCTTTTTCTAAACATATTTTGGCGCTAATAAAGTTATCTTGCTACTGATGCTGAAAATACGTTTTTTACGGATTTTTGGCGGCAGAATACGCTTTTTACGGATTTTGGCACTATAATAATTTTTTTTTACAGATTTTGCTGCTAATAACGTTATCTAGCCTCTGACGCCAAAAATAAGTTTTTTTACGGATTTTGGCGCAAGAATCCGTTTTTTTACGTTATTCGGCACTAAAATAATTTTTTTTACAGATTTTGGCGCTAATAACGTTTTCTCGCCTCTGACACCAAAATAGTTTTTTTACGGATTTTTGGCCCCAAAAAATACTTTTTTTTTACGTATTTTGGCACTAAAATAATTTTTTTTTACAGATTTTGGCGCTAAGAACGGTATCTCGCCTCTGACGCCAAATATATTTTTTTTGTACGGATTTTGGCGCAAAAATCCGTTTTTTTTACGTTTTTTGACACAAATATTTTTTTTTACAGATTTTGGCTCTAATAACGTTATCTCGCTTCTGATGCCAAAAATAAGTTTTTTATAGATTTTGGCGAAAAAATTACTTTTTTTTTTAAGTTTTTTGACGTTTTTTGACATTTAAAATTAATTTTTTTTTACTGATTTTGCCGCTAATAACGTTATCTCGTTCTGACGGCAAAATAATTTTTTTTACGGTTTTTTTGGAGCAAGAATCGTTTTTTTTTAGTTTTTTGGCACTAAAATAATTTTTTTTTACAGATTTTAGCCCAATAACGTTATCTCGCCTTTTGACGCCCAAAATCGTTTTTTTTACAAAAGGGATTTTTGGCGCAAAAATTTTTATTTTTTTTTTACGTTTTTTGACACTAAAATATTTTTTTTTACTGATTTTGGCGCTAATTTTAACGTTTATCTCGCTTCTGACGCCAAAAATAGTTTTTTACCGGATTTTGGCGCAAGGATCCATTTTTTATGGCTTTTTGGGGCAAAATCCGTTTTCTTTACAGATTTTGGCGCTAATAAAGTGATCTAGCTTTTGACGCAAATAAATAATTTTTTTAACGGATTTCGGCGCCAGAATCCGTTTTTTGATGGATTTGGGGGCTTAGTTCAATATTTTTTAAAAATTTTGGCGCTAATAAACTGATCACGCTTCTGAACAAAAAATTTATTTTTTTTTTACGGAATTTGGCGCAATAATGGTTTTTTGGGAATTTGGCGCTAAAATCCTTTTCTTTTTCAGAGTTTGATGCTAATACAGTTATCTTGCTGTATGGAAAAATAATGTGGGTTTTTGTGGATTTTGGTGCAAGAATCGGTGCACAATTTAATAAAACAGTGCAGGGAGCAGCACACAAAGGACAATGTGCTCACAATGGCTACAGTGTTTTAAGGAAGTGACTACTTAACATGTTACTCCACCTGTGGGTGTAGTTTTTTATCCAATGGCTTAATTTTTGCATACATTAAAAAGCAGAGCAAGCGCTTCAAAAAGCTTTAAAAAAAGCTTCAAAAAACGCTTCAAAAAACGCTCCAAAAGAGCTCCAAAAAACGAAAAAAGCACCAAAAAACTGACGTTTTTTTCAGCTGCTTTTGACAGGCAGTGGACAGAAAACTCAAATTTCAGAAAGTTTTTAGTAATTCGTTTTCAGGTCGTTTTTTTGTCCACTGCAGTGTAGACATAGCCTTATAGCTTCCACCAGCAGCAGAGAGGGAGGGCTTTCTATGGCTATTGTGAAGGAGAGGTAAAGGTGAGGGAGAGGTGATAAATTGCACGTAGTGTGAGTAATTGTTGTTCAGTTCAATGCTTGTCTCTAGTGATGAACGATCTAATCGAGAAGTTGAAATCTAGCAGATTTTCACGTTTATCGAGTTCTCAATTCAATCTTTTTCCTTAAAATCTTATCAAAAATTGCGATCGCGGATTCAAATCGCGCCATTTTTGCAGCTTCCTGTACTTTTGGCGGCCAGCTAATCAGCGCAGAGCACAGAGGGGGTCAAGATAGTCACCAGTGGGGGGTGTAGGGATCTCATTGTCTGCTAAAATCACATGACCCTGTTTTATCTATGTCACTGCACTTCCTGCTCTGCGCCATTAGCTTCCACAGTTTGAACAGAACGGATAGCTGTCTCTCTGTTTAGCTTTTTTAAAAGCTGTCAGACACTATTTACCAGTGTTTTAACAACATAAAAGGCTGCTAGATAGATTAGTTAGGTTAGGGTACAGCACGATTAGGCAATTCTAGTCAGTAATAGTTAGAGATTTGGAAACTGCTGCATTGCCCTGAACTGCCTAGCTGCAGGGCGCGGTTGGGGGCGCTTGGTTTGGGGGTCGCAGCTTATGCATCAGACATATTTCTCATATAAAATCACTGTGAGGTAGCGCCATATTTTATTTCTGCATTGCCCTGCACTGCCTGCAAGCAGGAGGGGGGGCTTGGTTGTGGGGTGAACTTCTGCACATACAAGTCGTTATCCGTCATAAAAATCCTGTTCTATAGGTTTATTCTTTTGTTTCCGGGTTGTCAGCAAATACAAATTTTATTAGTAGTGATTATGAGGCGTTTTACTTTTTGACTATGAAACGGCGATAGTCGTATCGGCAATTATGAGACGTTTTTTCCGATAGTCAATAAAATTTATCCCCGATCTTCCTTAAAGCAAAGGGAGAGCAACAAACCCTTTAACCCAAACGGGGCTGAAGAAGCGGGAATTAACTCCAAACAGTCAAATGGATACGTGCTAATCTTAGGCAACACTTTTTAGGTATAAAAGTCCAGAAAAAAGTCAAGACCTCATACCCCGTCTTGTACCACAGCATACCCTTAAACCCACATCCCAAATTAAAAAAGTGCCAGAAGTAGTATATTTGAACCCAGTGTCGGACTGGGGGTCGGGGGGCCCACAGGGGATTGTTTGGGGGGGGGGCCCACCCTTGATTTTGGGGGGGCCCACCCACTGTACAAAATATTCCCCCCGGCCTTGGGGACATAAATACCCCTTTTTAAACCACAAAACCCAGTGTAAAAACAAAATTTGTAGGTTTAAAAATACAATACCAAGAGTAATTGTTTCCCTTCATAACAACTTGTTCCATACCCCCCTACACATCCTTACCCCATCAAACCCCCCCACCCCCATAAAACCCCCCCCCCACCCCAAAAAACCCCCCCACCCAAACAACCCCCACCCCCAAAAAAAAAGACCCCCCCCCCCCAAAAAAACCCCCCCCCCACCCAAAACCCCCCCCCCCAAAACAACCCCCCCCCACAAAAACCCCCCCCCCACCAATTCCCCCCCCCCAAACAAACCCCCCCACCCACAACAAAACCCCCCCCCCACAACAAATCCCCCCACCCAAAAAAACCCCCCCCTCCCCCTCAAAAAAATCCCCCCCCCCCCACAACACACCCCCTCCCCCAAACAAACCCCCCCCACCCCTCCCCAACCCCCCCACCCACAACACACCCCCCCCACCCCATACCACCCCACCCTCCCCACAAAAATACCCCCCCCCCCCAAAACCATCCCCTCCCCCACATACAAACCCCCCTCCCCCCAAATACATACCCCCCTCCCCCACTACAATATCCCCCCCACCCACATACAAACCCCCCCCACCCAAACAATATCCCCCTCCCCCCAAAAACAATTCCCCTCCCCCCACATACATCCCCCCCCCCCACATACATACCTCCCCACCCACAACAATTCCCTCCATCAAACAAATACCCCCCTCCCCCCAACTACCCTCCCCCCCCCAACCAAATCCCCACCACCCCCATAAAATATCCCCCCCCCCTCAATACCCCCTCCACCCAAAACAAACCCCCCCACCCCATACAATAGCCCCCTCCCCCCACATACAAATCCCCCTCACCCACAACAATCCCCCCTCCCCCCAATACATTCCCTCCACCACATACAATACCCCCCTTCCCCCACAAAACTTTTCCCCCCCACCCACATACACTATCCCCCTCCACCCATAAAATCCCTAAACCCACATACCTACCCCCCTCCCCCCACTCACTCCCCCCTCCACCCACATAACACCCCCTCCTCCCCAATACAATATCCCCCCCCCCACAACCTACCCCCCTCCACCCTATAAAATCTCCCCCTCCCACCCCATACAATATCCCCCCCCCCCCCCATAAAATATCCCCCTCCAGCCCACTACAATATCCCCCTCCACCCCATTAAAATTCCCCCTCCACCCACATACACTACCCCCTCCACCCACATACATTCCCCCCCCCCCCACATAAAATTCCTCCTCCACCCACTACAATATCCCCCCACTCACAACAATATCCCCCTCCACCCATACAATACCCTCCTCCCCCCCACATAAATATCCCCCCCACCCACATACAAACCCCCCTCCCCCACAAAATATCCCCCCCACCCACATACTTCCCCCCCACAACACAAAATATCCCTCCACCCACATAAAATTCCCCCCCCCCCAAATTACAATTTCCCCCCTCCCCCCTATAATCCCCCCTCCACCCACATACAAAACCCCCCTCCACCCCTACAATTCTCCCCCAGTTTCCTTGGTCCCCACCTCACCACCTTCTAAATACACACCAGCAAAAAAGTAAATGTAACCCTAGACAGGGTCAATCAGGGACCAGTACACTGCACTAAACAATGCCAATTAACCTACAACCCCGCCATGTAGAGACCGCAAAGAGGTCGACCCACTCAGTAAACCTACAACCCCAACCATAAAAACCACAAGGGTAAACACCAGCCAGTAAACCCACAACATCCCATATAGAGACCACATGAGGTCAGACACCACTTGGGGAAAAACCCTCAACACCACCATATAAAACCCCACAAGGGTCGAAACCAGCTCGGTATAACCTACAACACCACCCTATAAACCACATGAGGTCAACCCAGCCGATAAAACCCAAAACACTGACATATAAGCCCACAAGAGGTCAGACACCAGCTCAGGTAAACCACAACACCACCAATAAAACCACATAGGGGTCAACAACCACTCGGGTAAAACCCTACAACACCACCCATAGAGACCACATAAGGTCAACACCAGCTAGATAAACCCTAAACATGACATTAGGACCGCATAGAGTCAGACCCGCTCGGGGCACACCAACGGAATACAACACGACCAATATAGAAGTAACATAACCCCTTAATCCGGACTCACCAGAGACGTCCATCGAGGAGTCTTCTCTTTTTCATGGTCTTCTTATTCCCTTTTCTCTGCAACCATCCCTCCCGAAATTAAAACACAAAATTTTTAGAACCCTCAATTTTCCAGCATTTTTTTACTTTTTCCCACCTCTGTACAAATTTCCCCGGGGGGTGGGAGAGGGGTCAGCCAAAATTTAAAGGGGTTAGATCCTGGGGTTGGAGGGGGGGGAAAGGAAAACCCCCCCGGGTTTAATGCAGGAGTAAAAGGGGTTAGGGGGTCCTTTTAGGGGTATACAGCAGTAAGGGGGCTCTTTTAGATAGTATACAGGCAGTTAAAGGGCCCCCTTTGGAGTATAAGGCAGTTAGGGGTCTCTTTTAGGGGGTGTACAGGCAGTTAAGGGGGCTCTTTTAGGTAGTATAAGGGGTTTGGGGGCCTCCTTTGCTAGTATGGAGAAGTCGGCCCCCCCTTTTTAAATGTGAGGTGTCGGGCCCCCCTTTTGCTATGTGTAGGAAGCAGGGCCCCCCTTTACTAGTTGTAGGTAGTCAGGGCCCCCCTTTAGCTAGTGTGTAGGGAGTCAGGGCCCCCCTTTAGCTAGTGTGTAGGTAGTCGGGCCCCCATAGGAGTGTGAGGGAGTCAGGGGCCCCCCTTTTGGTAGTCAGGGCTCCTTGTTAGCAGGGCCCCCTTTATATAGCCAGGGCCCCCTTTATTAGTCCCGGGCCCCCCCCCCAGTATCAGGCCCCCTTTTTGTAGCCAGGGGCCCCTTATTTTGTAGGGGCCCCCCCCCCCCTTTTTGTAGTCAGGGGGGCCCCCCTTTTGTAGTAGGGGCCCCCCATAGTACCCCGGGCCCCCCATGTATCAGGGGCCCCCCATAGAGCCAGGGGGGCCCCCCCAATGGCCCGGGCCCCCCCTATGCCAGGGCCCCCTTAGTAGTCAGGGCCCTCCCTTGAGTCAGGGGCCCCCCTAGTAGCCGGCCCCCCCATAGTATCAGGGGCCCCCCATTTATCGGGCCCCCCCTTGCCAGGCCTCCCCAAGAGTCAGGGGGGCCCCCCCAGTAGCCCGGCCCCCCATAGAATCAGGGGCCCCCCTGTAGCCAGGGCCCCCCCTTTGTAGCCAGGGCCCCCTTAAGTCAGGGCCCCCATTAGTGGTTTTGGGCCCCCCTTAGTAGCCAGGGCCCCCCCAGTAGTCGAGCTCCCATATAGCCGGGCCTCCCTTAGTAGTCAGGGACCCCCTTATAGTCAGGGGGCCCCCATTCGTAGTTGGGGCCCCCCCTTAGTAGCCCCGGGGCCCCCCATATAGCCAGGGCCCCCTTAGTAGCCAGGCCCCCATAGTAGCAGGGGCCCCCCTAGTAGCCAAGGCCCCCCTTTGTAGAGGGCCCCCATTAGTAGTCAGGGCCCCCCATAACCGGGACCCCTTAGTAGTCAGGGCCCCCATAGTGCCAGGGCCCCCCCCAAGTCAGGGGGCCCCCTTTTTAGTCGGGCCCCCCATAGTAGCCAGGGGCCCCCTTTTGTAGCCAGGGCCCCCCTTGTGTCAGGGCCCCCTTAGTAGTAGGGCCCCCATTAGTAGCCCGGGCCCCCCCTAGTACCAGGGCCCCCCCAAAGCCCGGGCCCCCCCCACCTTAGTAACAGGGGCCCCCCTTAGTAGTCGGGGCCCCCCCCTAGTATCGGGGGGGCCCCCCCTAGACCGGGGCCCCCCCTTTGTAGCCAGGGGGCCCCCCTTAGTAGCCAAAGGGCCCCCCCTATAGCCAGGGCCCCCCCCAAATAGCCAGGGCCCCACCCAAGAGCCGGGCCCCCCCCCCCTCTTTGTAGTAGGGGGCCCCCCCCCAGTAGTCAGGGCCCCCCCCCCCTTAGTGCAGGGCCCCCCCCTTATAGCCGGGCACCCCCCTTTTTATCAGGGGCCCCTCTTATAGTCAGGGGGGCCCCCCCTTAGGTTTTAGGGGCCCCTCTTAGTAGTCAGGGGCCCCCTTTTAGCCAGGGGCCCCCCTTAGGCCAGGCCCCCCCCCTTATAGTCAGGGGGCCCCCTTAGTATAGGGGCCCCCCCTATAGCCGGGCCCCCCATAGTAGCCCGGGGGCCCCCCTAGTAGTCAGGCCCCCCCTTTGTAGCCAGGGGCCCCCCCTTAGATCAGGGGCCCCCCTTATATCAGGGGCCCCCCATAGTAGCCAGGGCCCCCCCCCTTAGAGCCCGGGCCCCCCCTTATAGTCAGGGTCCCCGAGTATCCCCGGGGCCCCCCCTAGTGCCGGGGGCCCCCATAGTAGCCAGGGGCCCCCCTTTTAGTTTTTTTTAAAAAAAAAAAAACCAGCCCTTACCTGGCTCCGGCTCCCGCCCCGCTCCCGGCAGGTCCCCCGGCCCCCGATCCCCGCCGGCTCCGATGCGCCCGCAAGGCGGCGCGGTGAATGACGTCATCGCGCCCCCTCTCACCAGAGGGGGCCCCGCCCGGCAGGTGAAGGCCTAATACGTTCACCGCGGGGGGATCAGCGGACGCAGTGTAGTGGCCCGTCTCCGCTGGGCCCAAACCCCCACCCCGGGATCGGGGACATTAGTCCCCCAAACCCGGGCTGGTTCTGGGGGCTCGGGACGCGGGTCCCGGGCGCCGTGACCGGGGGCGCGGGGCCGGGCCCCCCCGGGGGGGGGACCGGGACTGCCTCCGGGGCCCCAGCGGGTCGGGGGGCCCACCGGGGGGGTTCCCCGGTCCCCCGGGGGCCCCCTCCCCACCCGTTTGAACCTCATTTTTCTTGAATGGACATTGAATATCCCTGTCCTGGAACCAGCATTAGCCCCAAACCTGCATGACCCCAATTTTTAAAAAGTGCCGGGAAAAAGGAGTCTTTTTAACCACATTTTTTGTTTAAGTGGACATTGACATATCTGTCCTTACCGCAAAAGACCATTAAACCTTCTGACCCAAAATTAAAAAGGCTGGGAAAAGGAGTTTTGAACCACATTTTAGTTTCCGGACATTGACTTACCTTTGGGGGCCCCGATGACCCCCAAAACAGCAAGACCCCCAAATTTAAAAAGTGCCGCAAAAAAGGGGCTTTCAACTACCATTTTTGTTTCACTGGGCATTGACTTTTTTTTTTTCCCACCCAAATGACCATTGAACCCGGGCTACCCACAGATAAAATGCCAGAAAAGGAGTCTTTCAACCCCCATTTAGTTTTTAATGGCATTGACTAACTGTCCGGGCCCGCAGACCCCCAAACCCGATGACCCCCGTTTTTAAAAAGTGCCCCGAAAAAGGGGGTCTTTAACACCATTTTTTTTCACTGGACAGATATACCTGTCCGGGGCCCCAGCATGGGCCCCAAACCGCATGAGCCCCAATTTAAAAAATGGGCAAAAGCATCTTTTTAAACCAATTTTAGTTTCACTGAATTGCAACCTTTTCCCGGGCCAAGCATGAGCCCCGAACCTGCATGACCCCCCCGATTAAAAAAGTGCCGGAAA
>JAODAL010043516.1:0-33762 GCA_025379985.1 Phyllomedusa bahiana
TTTGGTTTTTTTGTCACTTACCTTGCTCTGTGGGCTCGTTGTTATCTTGATAATTTTGGGACATTTTTAAAAAATGTTTAGTAAAAAAACTCACTTTCTTCCCCAAAGGGTTACTATGGCAAAAAGTGATTTTTAGACCTAAAAGTTTTCATACATGTGACATTTGTTTTGTCTGTTTTCGGGTTGCTTTACCTAAGAAGTCTCTGAATCCTAGAGCTGCTTTCTGGCCCTAGAAAATTTGAAGTTTTGGGAGGGCTTTAGGGTAGTTTCGGCAAAAAATAGGATAAATGGTTTTGTGTAGGGTAAATTTTAAAGGGGAATTTTGGGTTAAGATACTGGAGCAGTTAGCTTTTACGGTCAATTATCATTTATTTACATCTTCCATATTAAACTCATCATATTTTGCACCAACATGTTTTTCCCCAAATTCCCTTGCTGTTGCCCGCTAAATTTCAAAAGGTGACCCCCATCGGGTTTTTCAGTTGTACCGTTTATTTTAACTATTGATGTATTTGTTGGTTTGACGGGCCCTTTTTTATGTTCTGTTGTTGTCTTGAGTTCACCAACATTATTACTCACAGATCTATCTTTATCATCAGGAACCAAGGATAATATATTGGGGAACTTTTGGCAAATACAATCCAGTAAAGAGAGCAATACAGCTTACACTCTGAAAATGCTACCAGCTGGGGATTCCCAATGTGGTACACAGGATGCCTCCTGGACCAAGGCAGATAAACTATACAGTGATGGAAATCTTGTCCAACATTCATTTAAATACATAATTAATTTCATAAAAGGAAAATAGAATGAGGGCTGCTTAAAAAATAGGAGGAAGTTGGCATGTTTTTTAATGCTTGGATAAAGTCTCTATTTTAACTTTTTGATTCTGTTAGTGCTAAAAAAAGATACCCTCTTCTCTGTTTTAATTTTGGTGAATCTCTGATATCAAAGGTAACAAGGCAAACAATGGTAGCTGTGGGGACATATATGAACCTGGCATCGACTCGCCAATTTTACTTCTGTTTTTAATAGTGTACGATTTGACTGTATGTATAAAAGTGTCTTACAGTACTTCATAAATGTGTCCCTTTCTACACCAAAAGTATTCTCAGCCATGCCACTTTAAAACTGGTATGGAATACCTTGACGCATTGTACGAATCTGGCTTGACATGTGCCTGCATCTTTGATGCACTCAAAGGTGTTGTGGTCAGTGCAGGTTGCGCCAAGTTTTGGCATATGATGGTTCATATATCTATAATACAGCAATTTGTTTGGCTTAAAGCATGCCAAAAAATGGGTAAGCCCCATTCATATATGATGTCCTATGTATGAAGTGGAATAGAGATCAAATAGATAGTTGTAGCTCTCTACAGTTAAAGGGGTTGATTCATCGTACCTCAATCCTGTTTTCTTGGTTTCACTTTGAATTCAGGGACGTGTTTACTGGCTTCCACTAGGCTGCAGTAGAAGTCAGGTCTGTAGCTATAGCAACCAGTGCAGGCAGCCTATCATGACAGATCAAACAGGTCTGTAGCTATAGCGACCTGAGGAGCTGATGCAGCCAATACAAGAGGAGATTTCTAGGAATAGGTAGGACACTGATAATGGACATATATTGCAAATTGACTTGTTTTTGCAAGATCTTTAACATAAAAAACAATCCTTGTAGTGAGACAACCCCTTTAAATCCATGTATTGAAGGGTGCAGTACATATGAATTCTGAGCACTTTTTATTCCATTTTTTGGGGTGGCATGGTGGCCAAAAATGTAGGTTTTTAACACCTTACCGCCGCAGACAATTTTGGCCTTTCTGATAGAGCTCCATTTTTTAAATCTGACGTGACATTTTATGTGAGAATAACTTTTGACACTTTTACCTACTCATGGGATTCAGAGAATGTTTTCTCGTGACACATTGCTCTTAAAGATAGTACATTTTGGTCCAAACAATCCTTGTTTATTTGTGAAAAATATCAAAATATCGTGAAAAAATTGAAAAATGTGCCAATTTTCAAACTTCAAAAATTTCTGTGTATAAAACAGATAGTTATTCCACTCAAAATAGTTTATAACTAGCATCTACCATATGTCTACTGTAGGTTGGCATCATTTTTTAATTGCCTTTTTATTTTTTTACTACATTAGGAGGCTTAGAAATTTAGTGGTCATTTTTCACATTTTCAAGAAATACATTTTTTTAGGGACCAGTCCAGCTCTGATGTGACTGTGAAGGGCCTGCATGTTAGGTACTCCCATAAATGACTTCATCTAAGAAACTACACAAAGTGGAGGTGAAATTTCAAAACTTCACTTTTTTTGCAGATTTTCAGTTTTTATCCATTATTCACAGGAACACGGTAGATGTGACCAGGGAAATGCAACTTAATATTGATTCCCCAGATTCTGATGTTTTTAGAGATATCCCATATGTGACTCTAGTGTGCTATTTGGCTCAACCACACCGCACCTACCAGACTCTGGAATCTCATTTTCAATACAATTTTATTTAGGTGCCATTTCAAGTTTGCAGATACCCTTAGTACTAAAACTTAATAAACACTCATAAAAAGACCCCATATTGGAAACTACACCCCTTAAGGAATATATCCAGGGGTGTACTGAGTATATTGACCCCATAGGTGTTTCACAATTATTTTTAGTGTTAGGCTGTGAAAATGAAAAAAATAAAAATTCCAACAATCTGCAATTTTAGCTGAAAATATTTAATTTTTACAAAGAATCCTGGAAAAAAGCACCCCCAATTTTGTTACACAATTTCTTCCTAGTTCGGTGGTAACCCTTATACAGGTGTCAACTGCTGTTTGGGTTCATGGCAGGTCGTACAAGGAAGGGAGCGTTATTTGACTTGTGGAACGCAGTTTTTGGGGGGTTCCTTTTCTCATTTGCAAAGCCCCCAAATTACCAGAACAGGTGAAACCTTCCAGAGGTTGCCCCATTTTGGATTCAACACCTCTCATGGATCTCACCTAGGGGTGTATTGTGCATTTTGTGCCCACAAGTGTTCCATAGTTTTTTTTTAGCTTTGGGCCATTAAAATGGGGTAGGGGGAGAAAATGCAGTTCTTCAATTGTTTTTTGGGCTTCAATTTTACAGCTTCAATTTTACAGCGTTCGCTGTGCGGTATAAATGACCGGTACAATTACAAGGATATAAATTTAATATAGTTTTCTTATGTTTTATTATATTTACACAATAGAAATGCATTTATAAAAAAAATATATTTTTGTTATCCTTGTCTGATAGCCATAACTTTTTTTTATTTTTCTGTATACGGAGCTAATTATGGGCCTGTTTTTTTTTTAGCGGGATGATTTGATGTTATTATTGGTACCATTATGGGGTACATGTGACGTTTTGATCACTTTTTATTAAGGTTTTTGTGAGGCATTTTGAACAATATGCAACAATCCTGGTAGTGTTTTTTATTTTTATTTTTTAAATTACATGCTAGCTTTACTCAGCAGGCGGATATGATTACAACGATACCCAATTTGTACATTTTTTTTAGGTTTTAATGTTTTTTACCAATAAAAAACACTTATTCAAAAAGGAAAACACATTTTTGCATCGCCATAGTCTGAGAGCCATAACTTTTTTATTTTTCTGTATACGGAGATGTTTAGGGGCTTGTTTTTTGTGGGATGAGTTCAAATTTTTATTAGTATAATTTTTTGGGGGGACAAGGTTTTTTGAACGGTTTTAAATCTGTTTTTTGGAAGGTAGAGTAAAGAAAATACTGCAATCCTAGTAGTGTTTTTTAATGTTATATGTAACAGGGCTCACCGTACAGTAGCCATGACAAGTTAGTTTTACTCCCTGGGTCGAGACAATTACGCCGATATTCAATTTATATTTTTTTTTATGTTGAAGCGCTTTAAAAAAAAAAAAGTGTTTTTATTGCATAAAACAATATCTATGAATAGCTGTCTCCTGATAGCCATAACTTTTTTTATTTTTCCATATACAGAGCTGTATAAGGGCATTATTTTTGCAGGATGAACCGATGTTTTAATTGGCATCACTTTGGCATTTATATGAGTTTTTGATGTTTTTTTTCCATTTTATGTGCTGCGGGATGAACAAAAATCGCAATTCTGTGATTGTTCTTTTTATCTTTTTTTTTATGGCATTCACTCTGCGGGTTAAATAACATGACATATTTATAGGGTGGTTCGTTACGCACGCAGCGATACCAAATACAAATACTTTATTTATTTCTGATCTTTTTGGGGGCGATTGGCGTTTGTAAAAGGGAGAAGGGCGGTGTATGTGTTTTTATTTTATTTTTCATGTTTGTGTTTTACTCTTTTTTAACTTTTTTTTTTACTTTTTTCACCTTTATTTCACTTTTCCCTTTAGGGGATTTGTATCAGTGATCTTCAGATCACTGATACAATAGAAATCAATACAGAGTAGAACTGTTCTATACTGGTCTCTGTGGCAGCTGTCAGTCACCATGTCCTTCAATGCCTACAATGCATTGTGGGCATGGTGACTTCACAGACAGCCCGGATGCTTTAGTAAAGCATCCAGGCTGTCAGGTACGATCACAGCAGCGGCACTAGCACCACTGCTACACCAATAGCAGGCAGAAGGAACTTACTCCTTCTGTCTGTGCCTTAGCTGTGGCTATTGTGAAAGATCGCAACAGCTAAGGATAATCACCCTTGGCCGGAGCTCACTCCGGCCGAGGGTGATGCGGCATGAGGTCAGTGGTAATATACCGCTGGTCCCATGTCGTGATTGTGCGGGGCTCGCTTGTGAGTCCGTACTATGTGCAGGACATAACGGTACATCCAATATCGGGAAGGCTACACATTTTCATGATACATTTATATGATAAATGTTAATTATAGTCAATTACCTCCATGCATGGAGTGGGCTCATCTCCTGAGTCCATATCATGCACCGGCCTGATATTGTGATGTACATGTATGTCACATGTTGGGAATAGGTCAGGGGTGCATAATGTGTGGCCCCCTGTGTCCTTCTGTGAGGCCCCCAGCAAATAGGACACAAACATTCTTTGTTTTTATTCTCAGAAATAAATATTCATCTTTTGAAAGCTGCACTCAACTGATGGCACTGTAATCTTGGGCACTGAATGGCTGGCACTGTTATGATGGGCATGCTATGGCTGGCATTGTTATGGTGGACACTATATGGCTGGCACTGTTACGGTGGACACTATATGGCTGGCATTGTTATGGTGGGCACTGTATGGCTGGCACTGTTATGGTGGACACTATATGGCTGGCATTGTTATGGTGGGCACCACCATTGCAGTACGTCCTATTTTAAGCAATCTAATTGAGCAGTCCATTAAAAACTGTTTCTGTGTTATCTCTGGATTTCTTCCTCATAGGACTATTTCTTTCTGACACAATCATGGCAGATCCTCAAGATTTACCATAAAAATGTCTGATAGGTTTGAGACTCCAAAGAGAAGGAGAGGGAGTATATGTGTTGTTCTCTCTAGTTATATTTGTGAAACAGCCACTTTCATAACCCCCTAAACGACAATGAAAATAGATGCCGCATTTTCTCTTTCTGGAGCACTGAGCAGGGGATCCCCCATTCTGATCTCTGTCGGTCTCTACAGTGGGACCAGAACCTCTCAGACATTTTGGGTATTTAAACTAAATGTACCATAAAGAACTCAGACAGGGAATACCTCTCTAAGATGTACTGCGGCCCCTGGGAGAAGTACAACATAAGGGTGCTTTCACATAGTGCAGTTTTGGTGCAGTTTTAACTGCGCTCCAATTATCTGCCTTTATTACCAGCAAGCTTCTTTCAGTTCTCTAAACTATTTTGAAAATGAGTAATCAGTTAATGTGTTTGTTATCCACAAGACTTCACACACAGTAATTGATTACTTACTTGAAATACCTTTCTGAACAATTTAGACAACTGAAAGAAGCATGCTGGTAATAAAAGCAGTTTAATTGGAGCGCGGTTATAACTGCAGCAAAACTGCGCTGTGTGAAAGCATCCTAACTACGTGGCCCTTGGAAAAAAAAGTGTTGTGCACCTGTGCCTGTTTCTAGAATTTAATGAGGAGAATCGGGAATGGACTCGTCTCGATTCTAGCTTCTACATTATGCAGCTGATGAGGCTTTCAAAATAGGGATCAGGGGAATCCAGTTTTGATAGATGGAGGTGTAATTGCAAAACTTGAGGTGGACTCTCAAACAGACTCCAATCTCCAATTACCTGTGGGATTCAGATTATTGATTAGCGGAAACCTTACCCTTTATCATCCGGGTCCCACCTGGATGGGGAAGAGTCAAAAGACAAAGCCATTACTCAAGTCTCCTTCAGGGAGTGACCCTCAGGCAGCTGTTTTTATTGAGAACAACATGGGATACACACCTTCCATTCTAATGCCGGTAAAATATCAGAAATTTTAACCTCACTGGACAATCAAAATCATATTTGGCAAAACTTTCTTAAAACGGGCAAAAGAATCAAAAGAATAAAGCACCTCACACGATTTTTAGCTAAGCTCTTAAAATAACGTTTGTCCCCCTGTGGTTTATTGCATTTGGCGTATACATTAGATCACTGTCTACATTTTAGATCAGGGAAAGGAATATAGACAGTACTGTCTCATGCCTCAATACATCATCACTTGATAAGATTTTTTTTTTTTTTTAAATGGACTTTTTAAAACAAATACAAGATGGCTGAATGTTGAGCAACTTAGGTTTAACTAATGACACCTAATTGAATTTCTTCCACAGAGGTTCCACAGGTAGCTCCCATACCTATTAAACATGTATGGTGTATGCTATGCAAGTGTCTAAAATCAGAAAACCCATTTATCCTTTCCAGATTCTCATTTCAGACTCCGTGAGACACTGCACACGAACTGTTAGCAATTATTCCACTATTTCCCCCCTTTATAGTGCACTAGGTATTTTTTACATAGTACAGAGTATGTTCGTCATGGAGTTTAAGTCAAGTCAGATTGATTAGAATGGGTTTTGCTTGATTTGTTGCAAAGCGCTGACTGTTTCAGATAACTTTGGAATGTCTCATGGCCTACAGTGTGTGTTATTCTTAGGAACTCATGTTTGTTCAACTGCTGGTTCACAGGGGGATTGGAGTTTCCAGTGTACCTACTAGCTGGCGAAATCCCAGCCTGATGTTTACGGAGTCCACAAAAAACCTTAGTGAACTTCACAGAAGAAACGGCTCAGAGGTAAGAATTCTTCACATTCTCATACTATGTGAGGATAGAAAGTTTACAGGATGGAAAGAAAATGGTTAAATGTGCAATTTTCACCCTTTCCGTCATAATTTTCTTCCAGGCAACGAATAAATTCATCTTTGGTGAACTACATTAATAGATTCCTTAAATAGTAAAACCTTAACATTCAGTGATTATGGGAATCATTGTCTGAGGGTGGTGGCGTCTTCTGATGAATCTAATTACTAAGGATTTATACAGCAATAGAGTTGGGCCAAGCTGTGTTTGTGTTTTCTGCCCATGACCACCCTATGTCTGAAGTTAAGTATGGTAGTTGTTGATGGGAAATTATTCATTAAATTGCCCCCTGTCTCCTCATGGCCTACCTACCCCTAGAGTTCCTATTTATAATGCATCTGACTTTCCCTGCATACACGTACACTTCTCAGTTTAGGAGTCGGACCTTTGTCTTTCGTAGCTTATGAAGCTTCAGCCCCATGGATGGGACCTTCAGGCTTTACTCACTGCACCAATACTCATAGCACGTTTCACTGGACAAATTTTTCATATGCATAGTACTCTTCTTTACATGACAATCAGTCTCTTAGCAATTCCTCTTACTTTAACCCCTTAAGCCGAACACCTGAAAAGTAGTTAATGACCAGAACATTTTTTTCGGTTTTGCCTCCTTGCGTTTCAACAGTTATAACTTTTTATTTTTTCAATGACGCAGTTGAATGAGGCCTTGTTTTATTCGAGACAAGTTGTACTTTACGCGGGAATAGTTTAAATTCGCTTATAAATAATTGCAGAATTTTTTTAATTTCTGCTTTTTAAAAAATTTTTTTTACACCATTCACATTTCACACTTAATAACTTGTTAGATTAATTCTAAATGTTATTACGGTCGTGTGGATACCTAATATGTGTAGGTTTTTTTGTGTGGGTAATTTATGCACAATTATTTTTTATTAAATATTTATTTTTATTTTATTTATTTTTTTATTCTTTTTTTGTAGTACAGCCCCGATCCCAGCGCAGCTGCGGCGCCCGGGCGCCGCAAACTCCGGTGTCTGCAGCGACGTCTAAATACGTCGCTGCAGACGAATGACCCGCACCGGCCAATGTCTAAAGTTGGCGGGCGGTCATTAAGGAGTTAACCCAGCAGCCTTTCACTCTGAACTCCAGCTTCTGGGCCAGTGTTCAAACTCTAAGGCCTCGTTCACACGGCTTATTTCGCAACGGATTTGCGGCCGCAAATCCGTTGCGAAATCAGTTACAAACAAGTAACTGGCCGTTTTACATTGATTTTAATGGGAAATACGTGTCGTCGTTCAGACGACACTTATTTCCGTTCCGGATTGCCGCCGCGGATTGCAGCCGCAAAACGGCCGGAAAAAAAATGTGCATGTGAATTATTTCCGGACGGATTCACCATCTATATTGAATGGGGATGGTGAATCCGTCGGGAAATCAGTTCCAAATACGTGCCACACTTAGTGGCACTTATTTGCAACTGATTTGCAACTGATTTCGGAACGTGAATCAGTTCTGAAATCAGCCGTGTGAACATAGCCTAAGGGTATCAACTTTTCATGCTACACTTCCCTGAGTACTTCCAGGTAGGCCTACTTCACATTTAGGGAGACTTGTATGATTGGGTTTTTCACCCCTTTTCTGGCGTTCTGTGTGTTATCGTAGGGCGATAAGTGACATATCAATTGTTCGCGGCGATTGTGCGCCGCATTATCGCCGCGAACAATGCATATCAATGGGCCAGCGCGACTCCCAAAACACATGGCGTATTGTGGCACATATGGTACGCGCCCAATTAGGCCGTGTGGACATTCCCTTAGACTCCATTTTTAATCGCTCCTAATGAATTTTCATACAGTCAGGCGCATTGTACACTGAAAAGGAGAGTCGTCACTTCAGTTCAGTGCGGCTTCCTTCATACACGGCTCCTTTAATGTCTCTGGACTTGAGTATCCTCTCTCCATAGGCCCCTGACTCTGGGCAACGATCCCGCACAAGGGCTACTTGCTCTCTTTGATTATTTAGTGGTCATGCACAAGAGCTACTTGCTCTCCTTGATTCCCTGGAAGCATCTAAGTGGTTTACATTCTCTGTCTCTCTTGTGTTCCCTCTCTTTCTCTCTTATAGACAGTTCCCCATTCTGTCCCTCTTCTCCCACTGTGTTTATCCTCTCCCGTCTACCTCTCCCTGCTCTATAGACATTGCTTTTTTCTTTGTGTTGTTTTTTCTCTTTGAGACAAGATGTAGATATGGCTTTTTCAAGCAGTTTTTAGCATTTTACTCCCCACAGATCTCAAATATTTTTTTCTTCTATGTAATGCATGTGTAAAGGTGTGTTGTGCCTTTTGCATCTTTAAAGGGTTTGTATCTTTAAAGGGTTTGTCTCACTGTAGACATTGATGGCATACTTCTGGGACCCATAACTATCTTGAGAACAAGCCCCCAAACCTCTCTGTTTAGAAGAGTACATCTTTAATCAAAATGGAAAGCTTTCAGGGCTCGTTCTCGAAATAAGTACGGGTCCCAGAAGTGGAACCCGCACTTATCAGACGTTGATGTGGCATGTTCTAGAAATATGACATTAATTTCTATAGTGAGACAAACCCTTACCAACATTTTACGTAAACTTTTGTCATGATGCCAATAAGGAGCTATGGAGTGGGCTCACTCACTGAACCTGCTCCATAGGTGGTGGGTTCCTTGCTGTTTAACCCTTTAGGTACTGCAGTGAATTCAGCTCCAGCATGTAAAGAATGAGCAATGTTCCTCCCACCTACAATCCCCCCCCCCCCGTAACATAATCACTGGGTACTCAGCGGTTGCTATGGCATCAGAAGCTTAATGAAGGCTTCCATGGCTGCAATGCTGCAATGTTACCGCTCCTATCACTTCCTGACTTAGGCAGGAAGTAATAGGAGCACTCTCGTGGAACACCCCTTTGCATTATATATATATATATATATATATATATATATATATATATATATATATATGTGTGTGTGTGTGTGTGTATGTATATATAATCTCACCCCGTAGTGGTCAAATACTCTAGAGGGACTTCATGTGCAAGTGAAGAAAGTTTAAAAAATAAAAACTTAAATATGAAATATTTAAAGTTCAAAACACCCCATTTTGCCATTTTTCAAATAAATTAATAAAAACAAAGAAAAGTTACACATAAATAGCATCACCTTCCATAAAAGTCCAATCTATAAAAATTTAACATCATTTACCCTGCTGCTGTACACCGTAGAAGAGTAAAAATAAAAACTACACTTTAACCCACAAAAAATGAGTGCTCATTCAGGTTGGTCCATAGCTGAAAAAACAAAAAAGTTATTGGACACAGAAAATGGCGCTGCAGTGCAATGTTAAAAAATAGAGAATGTTTTTATTTTTTAAAAAGTACTAAATCATAATTAAAACTCTATACATTTGTGGCAGCATGTATGAATTCACTCTACAGGCAGTCCCCGGGTTACAAATGGAATAGGGACTGTAGGTCTGTTCTTAAGTTGAATTTGTATGTAAGTTGGAACAGGTACATTTATTAAGTGTATTTCCAGCAAAAAATTTTTTGGATAGTACAGGTAACAGTTTTTACATTTGTTTTGCTGTCTGTGTCCTTTTGTTTAGAAGAGTTCACCTAACGTTCTGTATCTCATGTGCAGCTGTGGCATGCTGGCACTTGGTTATCATGGGGCGTGACTCAGTGTTGAATGTCAACCACGCCCCATAAGTGTCCGTTTGTAACTAGGGGACGTATGTAAGTTGGAATGATGTAAGTAGGGGACTGCCTGTATTTGTAAACAGACGCACTCCAATATCAGATTCATAACAGAGTGCCTGCGGCACTTTGTAATGCGCCTGAGTTCGGGAGCGTGCTCGAGGCGTGTCGCACCACAACCGTACGAAACTACATAAGTATGCCTTTTTATCGGCAAATCCTGGTGCATTACTGCTGGAACAGGTAGAACACTTTAAAAGTGGTTTACCTGAGCCAGAAGTGTTGTTCCGTAGCTAGAAAGCGCTAAATCTATGACGTTCAGTAGAACAGGATCATAGATTCAGGCACATTGTACGCTACAAAAATGTGCACAAAAATAATGGTGCCAGGAAGCCAAAAATCATATATGTCACCCTTGGTGTCAACAGGATTGTACCAATCTGCAGAATACAGATAACAAGTCATTTATGCCAAAAAGGTGAACTCCATAGAAAGAAAACCCTTGCAAAAATGCTGCAATTACTTTTTCTCACATTTTATCCCTCTTGAAATTTTTTTTAGGTTTCCCAATACATTTTATGGCAGGGGTCAATGGCACCATTAAAAAGAACACCTTGTCCCGCCAACAAAGAAGCCTTCATATGACTATGTAGACATACAAATAAAAAGTTATGGCTCTTGGAAGGTGGGGAGGAAAGAATAAACATGATGAAATAAAAGCTGCTGCAGGAAGGGGTTAAATGAGTTAGGGTTTAGTGAATTGTGATGGAAAAAATGCATCAGAGTGGTGCTTGAAGAAAACACACTCCACATAAGACTTTCACACATACAAACAAACACTCCTCAACTTCAAGTCTGCACTTACTTCTGCCAAACAGGATTACTTTGCCTCTCTCATACCTTCTCTGTCTCACAACCCTAAACAACTGTTAAACACCTTCAGTTCCCTACTCTGTTCTCCAGTGCCCCCTCCCTTCACTCTCATCTCAGCTAAAATGTTGCCACACACTGCAAAAGAAAGATCGACAACATTAGAGAGAGTTTCTACCTACAGTTCCCACAACCTGTCTGTACTTTTGCACAATGTTCCTCTCCTATGACCCACTTTGCCACCATCAGTCACAACACACTCTCCACTCTACTCTCCAAATCCCACCTCACTACCTGCCCTCTTGACCCATTACTAATCCACTTTATACTTAACCTTAACCTGATAATCCCAGCCCTAACCTATATTTTCAACCTATCGCTAACCTCCGGCATTTTTCCCTCCTCCGGCATTCTACAGTTCCACCTATCCTCCAGAATTCATCTCCAAACCCCTCCTCTTTATCTATCGCTCCATCTCTTTACTACCATTTGCTTCAAAACTCCTTGAACAGCACATATATCTTGAATTATCTTCCATCTTTCATCTAACTCACTTCTTGACTCAATGCAATCTGGTTTCCGACCCTGACACTCAAAACTGCACTAACTAAAGTCACTAATTGTTCACTGCAAAAGTCTCACGCCACTACTAGGTGCTCCTCCTCCTAGATCTGTTCCCTGCTCCAATACAGTCAATAACTCCCTATTCTTACACATTCTCTCTTCCCTTGGCATCACAGACTTGGTTCTTTCTTGGATCTCCTTTTACCTCTCTGATCGGACGTTCACCATCTCTCACTCCACCTCTTCCTCCCGCCCTCTTTCTTTTAGGGTCCCCCATGAATCAGTCCTGGCCCCTCTATGCTTCTCTCTTTATACTCTTGGCCTTAGTGTACTCATAGCACCTCATGGCTTCCAGTACTACTTGCATACTGACGACACTCAAATCTACATCTCTGGCCCAGCTATCATCTCTCTGCTTTCTCGGATCCCAGAAAACCTATCATCTATATCCACCTTTTTCTCCCCCACTTTGTGAAACTGAGTATGGAGAAAACAGAGTTTATCATATTTCCCCATCCCACTCCTCATCTGACCTATCTATCACATCTAATTGCTCCACACTCTCCCCAGTCCCATAAGTCCACTGCCTTGGCCTAACCCTCAATTCTGACCTGTCCTTCAAACCACACATCCAAACTCTGACCAATTCCTGCCGCCTCCACCTGAAAAATATTTCCCAAATCCACTCCCTTCTTGACTTTAACTCCACAAAATTGCTTGTTCATGCCCAAATCATCTCACACCTGGATTACTGCAACACTCTTTTGGTGGCCTTTCATCTAGTAATTTTGCTCCCCTTCAACCCATCCTCAGCTCCGCTGCCCGGCTGATCCATCTCTCTCCTCACTAATCATCTGCCCCTGCCTACTGTCAATTCCTGAGAATTCAGTTCAAGCTGCTAACAATGACCTACAAGGTTCTCCCTAACCTATCCCCCCATACTTCTCTGCCTTAATAACACAATATCTCCTTTCACACAATCTCTGCTCCTCACAAGATCTTCTTCTCTGCTCTTCTATTGTCAGCTCCTTCCACAACCATCTTTAAGACTCCCAAATACCCCGTATCTCACCACCACAACACATCAGGCTCTCCACCACTTTACTGGCTTCAAATTTAGCCTGAAAACCCATCTCTTCAGGATAGCCTAGGAGACAATATATTGGTGTCACACACCTTATGGAAGTTAGATGCTCAGTGGAAAAGCCCAGTGGCTGAGTATTAAATATGAAGTAAATCCATGGCACACCATTAGATAGCTTTGATGTGAAATATTTATTGCACAATTTCTACAAAGAAATTAACTCTCCATATGTAGTTTTAGATACAGTAGTAGGTTATTTCCATGGTTCCAAAGATATTACAATAACCCTGCTGCCACTCCACCACCATAATACACACATCTCCATCCCTCACCTACTGTCTTCCCCTTCTCAATTGTAGATTCACCACCGAAAACCCAACACAGAAAAGATCCAATGCGCTTTTCCCCACAACACGAAGCTTGTGGTGAAACACGGGTTGGGTTTTTTCCTTGCACATTCAGGTATGTATTCCTTTCTCAGCATTTGGCTATCTTTATGTGCTAGTGTTTGTTTTATTTAGTGTTTACTACTACCATACCTTGAGGGTGTTATTATTTATTATATGCTTATACACTAGATTCAGATGCATGGTTGTATTTATTTACATTACATACTCTCCTGAAGTGGTTTCTGCAGGGTAGGGTGTGGTCACACGGCGTGATTTCGGCGCGCATTTCGCTGCTCATTTGCACTCTAATATGGGCGAGATGCGCACCAATATTACGATAATCCATATTTCTCCTAGAAAACTATAAATTACGCCTCCTCTCACTGCTCGTACAATATGATACTGTATGCGCTGCAATACATCGTGTGAACATGCCCTTAACACAGTCTTCTATGTAGTGTTGATATGTGTTTATTATTTCTTATAAAATGTAAAGTTTTATAGATTTTGGTATATTTATTTATTTGGTGGTGTTTGTAATCAGGTTACACTTAGGGCTTGTTCACACGGCGTTTTCACTCCATGTTACAAGCGCTTTTTAGATCCCTCTCGGGGACCGACAGGATGGATCCAGAGACGGATCTAAACAATCATCAGTGAGATTATCACTGCTGTCTATGAGGAACACGCAGCGGTGTTCACATGAGAGATCGCCGCTGCGTGTTTCACTCCTGTTGGCTCCGTCTTAGAAAGAATTGACATGCAATTCTTTCTAAGACAGTCCCGAGCTGTGCTATGGAAACACGCAGCGGCGATCTCTCATGTGAACGCTGCTGCGTCTTCCTCATAGACCGCAGTGATAATCTCACTGCTAATTGTTAGATTTATCTCTGGGTCCGTCCTGTCGGTTCCCCAAGACGGATCTAAAAAGCGCTTGTAACACGGAGTGAAAACTCTGTGTGAACAAGCCCTTAGGCTATGTTCACACGGCTTATTGAGGCACCGCAATACACCGGGTGTTTTGGAACCATACGCTGATTAGCGCGCAATTCCAAAGCACGAGGGAGTGGGGGTGGGGAGGCAGCCTTGCGCCGGCCACATAGACATGCATTGTCAGCGGCACATGTTCGGCGCTAACAATTGACATGTCAAATCTCTCCCGGCGCATACAATATGATCCTATTGTATGTGCGGGGGGACGAAGCGGAATCCAAAGCTCTCTATGAGAGCTATGAATTACCCTAATTCCGCTGCCCATTTTGCTGTGTATTAAGCGCAATACACAGTGAAATACATGTGTAATTACGCTAGAAAATAAACCGTGTGAACATACCCTTAGGTATTATTTGGATGAGGTTTTCGGAGAGTTTCCTTGCCCAAAACCACATTAAAACCTCGCCTGAAACACGTTTCTTCAGAAGAGGTTTTAGAGGCGTTTCTCGGCGAAGTTTTGGGCGAGGTTTTGGATCACGTTTTGGATGAGGTTTTGGATGAGCTTTTTACTCATACAAATTAATAGCCAGGACAAAAACCGCACCCAAAACCGTGCCGAAAGACGCGCTGAAACCGCGCCTAAAACACGCGTCTAGAATTGACATGATACTTCTTTTTCAGCGCTTCCAAAGAAGCGTGTAAAATCCTCGTCGTGTGTGAACTACAACGAGGTTTTACATAGGAATCAATTAAATGAACTGGGGCGTTTTGGAAGCGTTTTGGACGCTCTGAAAACCTCGTCCGAGTAAGCCGTGTGAACAAGCCCTTATGGTTGTGTATTTATATTTTTATTGGCCCTTTGTCATTGATGGTTCCATTGTAGATTGTGAGCTCACGCGGGCAGGTTCCTCTCTCCATCCATATCAGTGTGTTAATTAGTGTTATTGAACTTGTCTTATATTATGTACCTGAACCCCTTCGCGTTTACAGTGCCCTGGAATTTAGGGGCTTGTTTACTGGCTTCTACTGCCCTGTAGTGATGAGCTACTGAGGACAACAGGTCTGTATCTATATCCCCCAGCACTAGCAGCCTATCAGGAGAGATCAAACAGGTCTGTAGCTATAGCGACGTGAGTAGCTGATGCAGCCCATACAAAAGGGGATAGTTAAGAATAGATAGGACACTGTTAATAGACACATATTGCAAAGTGACTTGTTTTTGCAACATCTTTAACATAAAAAGCAATCCTTGTAGTGAGACAACCCCTTTAAATATAATTAAAATAAATAAATGCAGAAAATGCTTTTTAATGTTCATGCCACAAAAGAAAATATAAAAAAAAATACACAGTAATTTATATGTAAACTCAAACTATGGCCTCAAAACATACAACTTCACCTGCATAAAACAAGCTCTCACTGGAAAGATAAAAAAAAAGTTATAACTATTGAAACACAGTGAGACAAAATCTGAACAATTTAGCTGGTCACTAAGCCTTTTCAGGCCCTGCAAACCAAGCCTTAATTATATTTGCTATGTAGTAAATGCAGTTTATTGCTCCCTGTTATCAGCCACTGGGCAGAGGCTGAACATAGTGTTCTTCAAGTCTAGAAGAATATCTGCCCCCATGATGACTACTTGACCTCACATTTCTGAGACAAACATTTCTATACGTATGTGTGAATGACATGAGCAGCTCTTCCTGCAGGATCTACGTCAGTAACCTTTAGGCTTCATGTATGACACACGTATTTCCACAACATGGATAATGGGGATTTTGGGAATGAAGGTAGATAGCACTTTCTTGACCTCTTCCACATGGATGATAACGTAAGCCGTCTGTACTATATAGATTTGTGTTTGCTGAAGACAAGTAGATGTGAGCGTGACTCCTCAAATAGAGTCATTTCTATTCCTAGCAATGGAAAGTTCAGCACAGCTCGTTACAAGACAGTACTATGAGGAGCATGAATCAACACTGTCAGCACGACACTGAGCAAATGAAGGCTGGAGCTGCTCTTGCCTCAGATGAGCACCTAAAAAGGATGCTGAAAAATATGCACGTATTTCAAAGGAGAAGCATTGACATTTGCACGCGTTTTTTTTCATGCTTTCTTATGCCTGCTTTTTTCTTTGGTGCCATTTTGAACTCAGTTTTGCACTGGTGCGTATTTATGAGGCACATTTTCATCCATTTTTAGGCACAGCCAAATGTAGTTTAAAGCATTTTTTGATGAGTAATGTGTCAAAATAAAAATCTGTAACTGAAGGGTATAGAATCCATTAGCACCTCCGCACTTATTTAACTTAATATCTTTACTTTTATTTCATGGCATACAAAAATTAAATAAAGATATCGTTTTAAAGAAGCGTGGAAGTGCTGCTGGAGCCTGTACCTTGTGGTTACCAATTGTTGTTCTCTGTGTCGGGATTGAGAGCCCCTCTGAGCACTCTGATGAAGGTGAGCTACATTTTTTTGCTTTGATCCAATCTGTCAAAATAACACCAAATTACGCCTTAAAAATGTGGTATTCAGTGCATTTTTTAAAATCCCCATTGACTTTCCATTGTAAAATTACACACACTTAGGGCGAAATGTATGAAAGGGTTTTTCACCCTTTTTCTTGCATACAATGCACCTAACTGAGCTGGCTACAATGTCTAATGCACCTAATGAATGTGTTAGGCGCATTGTTCGTAAGACTCAACACTTTCAAATGTGCGTAACATGAAGGGGTGTTCTGGAGGCATGTCGTACCACACTCGTAATATTAGACACATACAGTATATGAATGTGGTTCGGCAAAACTAGGCGCATTACTGCTCCGACAAGCAGGTCTATCTCAATGTGGTCTGCCTGAGCCTGAGGAGTCGAAGTGGAGCTAGATTTGCTGTAAGGGGCAAAAATGTCCCTTATTTTTCAGCTTACACCAGTACAATAATAAAAAGTGATTTATTATAATTATCAAACTGTATAAAATGTTATTATTTAAATTTAATGAAGAATGTGATCTTATAAAAGTAATATAAAAATATATAATATCCCAAAATATAGAAATACATTTTATAGGAGATATTTAAAATTCCTAGAATCATAAGCTAATTTTATATTAAATAACCCACTGATTATGTTGTTTAGATTTTTATATTTTAAACGTTTACTACATTAAATGTGAAATGGATTGTTGCGGCTCTCACCCTTTATTTTTCACACAGCATGAGCCAGCTCAGCACAGGTCTTGCTGGGGACGGTGGTCCTCCAAGCAGGATCAGTACCATAGTTTCTATTCAATCACATGCTATTCTAATGACCTTTCTTTTATTTCCAGCCTATCTAGAACCTTAACACATGTTAGGTGCATTACTTATGCGTCTAAGTTCCGTAATGCGCCTAACACACAGGAGCCATTTGGCCTCATTTATCAACACTGTCTAACAATAAGATTGTCTTTGTTGCCCAGAGCAACCAATCACAGCTCATAGCAACCAGAGCGCAGCTTTCATATTTTTTCACAGCAGTAAAGGAGATGAAATCTGATCTCTGATTGGTTGCTATGGGCAACAAAGTCTAAGGCTATGTTCACATGGCTTATTTTGGGACTCATTTCGCCACGTATTGAGAGCGTACTGCTCTCAGATACGGTGGAAATGCGCCCCAATCATTACGGTAATCCACAGTTCTCAGAGAGAACTATGGATTATGCCTCCTCTCCCCGTGTAAACAATAGGATCGTATTGTAGGCGCTGGGAGATAATTGACATGTCATTTATTCATGGCACTTTTGCGCCGCGAGTAATAACAGTCTATGAGGCCGGCGGGTTGCCGGCCCCCCCGCATCGCGGGAGTACGCGCCGATCGGTGCAAGCTCCCGAACACCCGGTGTAATTGTGGGGCGTACTGTACTTAGCCTAATTGTTTGCATAAACATTTCCAGGGTTACAGTGCTCAACATAAATAAGTACACCCTCTTTGAAAAGTAAAATTGTAATCAATATCTCACTGAACACAAGAACAATTGCCAACATTTTGACTGAGTTTCATAGAACCTTTTAACCCATAGTCTGAAAGGAAGGTTAATAATATAACTTAGATGACAAAATCTTCAGTTTTTCTCAATTAGTTGATGCAAAAAATGAATTTACCCCACATCAAAACCTACTCCATCTAGTATTTTGTATGATATGTAAGGACAACACTGGGTCTTCTTGGCAGGGAATGAACAAGATGGCGACATCTATCTTTTTCCATTCTTCAAGAGCGACCTCTTCTCGAGCCTGAATGCTGGGTGGAGAGTGAGGCTCAGCTTGTCTCTTCACAGTTCCCCACAGGTGTACGATTGGGCTCAGGTCAGGAGATATACTGTACTAAACCACTGACTTGTCTAATCACCCTGTTCTTCCTCAGAAACTCAGCAGTGGCCTTAGATGTGTGTTCTGGATCATTGTCATGATGGAAAAGTGCACGACGACCAAGAGCCCCGAGTGATGGTAGCATCTTCTCTTTTAGTATAGAGCAGTACATCTGTGAATTCATGATACCATCAATGAAATGTAGCTCCCCGACACCAGCAGCCCCATGTAAAGATTCTGCTTCCACTGTACAGTAGGCACCAGACATTATTCCTTGTACTCCTCACCTTTGTGCCATCAGTTCCAAACACATTTGTCTTGAGATTACTGGAACTCTAAACTGGAGTGATCAGACACATGATTTTGGAACTGATGTAAATTTCGCAGCGATGGCAGTAAAGTGAGTGTCATATGTTTCAGATACACGGGCAAAAGGAGGGCCAGAATATGGGTGGGCTGTTCAATAGATAATCACCAAGCACCTCATTATGTTTCTCTAACACAAACTAGTAGTTATTCAGAGCTAGACAGGGCCACCATCAGGGCAGTATTGGAAGTACAGTTTTCAAGGGCCTGATGATATAGTGCAAGGTGAACGGGTACAAGGTGAGGACCGTGTGCTTCAGCTGTATGGGGCCCTGAAGTTACTGATGGCAGCCCTTCAGCTATGAAATGTATTAGCTCAGTTCTGTGCGTAATGCAATTGTACAGTGAGATAAATATAAAGTTCCTTGGTAGTTTTCATGTCTAGATAGACCCAGTTCACAACCGGTTCAATCACACTTCAGTGATACTGGTGTAAATCTTATGCCGATAGGATTCATATTCAAGAGCTCTTAAGCTGTAAGTAGACGTCTTGCAAGTTAGTCACATATAAAGGCATCACACTCACTCCCTTCAAACACTTGTTCGTTAATCTGTGGTCAAGTAAGATAAGCTTATAATTATACCACTTGCTTCTTATCAATATGCCCTCCTCAATGTACAGACAGGCATCTGGAGGTGGGAGTATACAGTGAGCGCTCCATAGATGCAAACAGCTCAGAGCACCAAATAAATGGGTGGCGGGTTAAGTAAACACAGATAAGGAATGCGGCAGAGCAGGCCGCAGGTTAGTGTAGAGCGGTTTGAAGACGAGCAGGGTAGAAGCATGGAGGCCTTAGCTCATTTATTTGCAGGCAGAGAAGGGGTTAGTCTTTGGCAAGCAGAGAGGTGGAGTGTATGAGGCAAGCAGGAAAGGGCACTGTTTAAAGGGGTTTTGTCAAGAAGTGATTTCCTCACCTAACAGGCTGATACTCCCCTCTTGAGGCTTGAGAAAAGGGGCATTGTGTTTCTGTGTTTAAAAAAACAAGTATCTCCTCTGTGGTGTCATCGCTCCACCTCCCCTGCTGATACTCAGTCTCTGTAGTTGAGCAAACATGTTTGGCTAAACCACAGAGGATAACTGTATTGTGCACAAGCTCTGTTTTTCCCTCTTATCTGCTCAGGAGAGAAGATAAGCTTCGAGAAGGCAGCATTCTTTCATTTGTTCACAAAATGATGCAGGGGGAGGTAGGAGGGCAGAGCAGGGAGTGTCTGCATGTTTACTCAGATAATTACATTACAATCAGTGAATTCTCTATACAGCAAACACAGGATATTTTCTCCCCAGTCCCTTCAAAGCTTGTTCACATTCCCTGCCATCAGATAAAAAGTGTAAACAATGCAAGCGCGGCCAGATCAGCTCCTGTCAGCCCTTGGTTGTATCTAATGTAAACAGTCAGGAAACTAAGGACATGTAAGGAAGGCTGTAGCTCTTACAGGCTTCACTTTTTTTAATGACATATATTTAGAAAAGTGATTAAATACCCATTTTAGAGGATCCCACATCAACATAAGATTGTGGCAAAACCCCTTTAAGGCGGGGGACAGGTTAGGGAAGCCATTTTAGGAACAGGTTTAGAGTAAAAGTTCTCCCCTGCTCATAGATTATGGGTGCAAGGAAAGGATGTACAAAATAAGGCAATGCATCATATTTATGATGAGATCGTGAACAAAGGGGTTTAAGGGAAAATACTCAGGAACATTTTGGTTCAGTGATTTGGTGCCCTGGGGGCTGTTGAGTAAGACTAAATGTAATTAAGAGGCGATGTAACTACAAATATGTAAAAGGACAGTAGAAAGACTTTTCTCTTGATATTTGTTCACCTAACCCTGTAACCATGATACAGGGAAGAAGGTTTCACCATTATCATAGACTGGGATTCTTTACTGTAAAAGTGGTGACACTATGGAGCTTGCAGCCACAAGAGATTGTGATGGTAGATTCATAAAATAAGGGCCTGGACACTTAAATTTTTTAAGTAGTATAATATTGAAGGTCATGGTTACTAGATTCGGAAGGGATGTTGATCCAAGGATTTGTTGTGATTGCCAGATTTGGACTATAAAATGAAATTTCTTCTACTGGCATCCACCTTATAGCAGTGTTTGCCTAAAGATCTCTGTATTTTTTCAACCTTATGAACTATGTAACTTTATCCCATTTCTGTCTAAGAAATGTAATATACGATTTTATTACCAAAAAACAATTTCAAGATATTAAGGTTTCCATACTGTGGCCTCCACTGATGACAGAAGGGTCTGACTCCCATTTGCTATATATAGGACCTGCTAAAATAACCACATGTAATTATAGGGGCCCTGGCAGGCTCCTCTAGTTTAAACTTCTGCCTGATCTGGAGTATATATGGATCCCATACTAAAAGTTTACAAAATAGTACAGTACAATACAAAAGAATAGAAATCTGCAGCAGGTATTATATATTGTCACAAGATGTAGGTTTGGCCAAAAATTAGCCGCCATGCCTACGTCAAAATTTTCCTTTCCATTTAAGCATGCTCTGAGGGCAGAATTGCCTATGGGTCTGAAGCATTTCAATTTATGTAAATTGAGACTACAAGAGTAAGAGCCACCTTCAATGTGGACTTAAAGGCGTTGTCCCAAGGTAGACATTGGTGGCATATCACTAGTATGGAGGATACATAGTCCACCTATTATAGTCAGTGGGCAACTATGTGGCCACTTGGGAAAAACTGTTTGGAGCCGACAAAAAACAAAGTGGCACTGGTGCGAGAAAAGCCTCCTTGGTCTAGGTGTGTATCCCCAATGTCTGCACTGAGATAACCCCTGTTGCTTCCCATACGGATGAAGCAAAGTTTAACATGACGGTGATATCACAGCTTTCAGTGTTATCTTTTCTCAGATCACAACAAAAGCCACTAAAAAGCATTGAGAAAGGTTGTCTAATGTTCTGTGTCGTGATATCATGGTGCGTTATCTGCCAAGTTTGCCTTTGCTAAATTTGTAGATGTCATCGTTGTTAATGTTCTCTTGGGTAACACTTGAAGTGGTTCTCACTGATTTAAATCTCTCTCATAGGTCAAAACTTTTATTGTTTTTCCAATTTGTCGTGTTACATGCTAAAATTATATTATTTCCTTTAGTGTTGCACATGCAAAATACACATTTAGCAGATATTCTTCCTACAAAATACGCTATTTCTCATAAGCAATATATATGCATTGGAGGTTCTCAGAGCTGATTTTTTTTTCATAAAATTTCTCAAAACCCTACAGTCATTCTAAATGGCTGATGACAGAGGACAAGAGCTTGCGTTCAGCAAATGTATAAAAAAATCAGAACCCTACAGGTGAATGAGTCAATGATTCCTTGGGGCAAGACAAATTCTTAAGTGATTTTTTTGCTCATTTCAGCTTTGCACATCGGCACGGAGTTCAGACCTCAGAGCTTCAGCGTCCAGCACGCCGATCTCTACGCAGCCCTTAGCCAAGTATATTCACCGTACTGCGTTACACGCTGGCTGCTTCCACTTCACCACAATGAGAGGTGATCCCAGCCAATACAAGGGAGAAATATATCAGGGTTTTGTCACAGCCAAACCTGCACTCTTTCCCGGCCGCTGAACTGTACATTACATAGCTTCAGAGAGTAACTGACAGCCACATTGGCACTGAATCAGTTAAAGGATGCACGATATTATATATGCCTAGTAAGTACATTGCACACGGCCAATTACAGTCGTGATCAACTGAACTAAGGCCTTTCCGCTGCATTTGTCCATAGGAAGAAGCTTATTTTTCTTATGCATAGAACCACTACTGCCCATATCCCCCTCCCCTATTAAAATCCTATCCAGATCATTCCCAGTGGTCTGGAGTCCTCCTCTTTAGCCAGCGTGTGCTGGTGGAAGATCTGAGCCAGTACCCTGCAATGGGCCCCCAGCACTTGTTGGCAGAAATGAGTTGCTCCGATCAGCACAGATAGTACTTCAGAGAAGGAGAGAAAAAAAAATAAAAAAGGGAGGGGGGAGAAAGGGAAGGAACACAGGGTGAGAAGTGAGAAAAAAGACTCAAAGAAGAGAGAAAGGAAAGAAAGAGGTATGTAAGCGAAAAGTAAGACAGCGAGAAGCGAGGCGAGGTGTCGTCTCCAGTCAGGGCCAGCAGAAAATGCAAGGGGAAAGATAAGCACAGGAAGGCAAGTGTATAACATGAGCTATGTGGGGGGGGGGGGGGGGGGGAGGACCAGAACTGGAGAGCCACTGCATGTGAACAAGCCCTAAAGGGTAGCGCAGAAGAGAGTGGAAGCAATGAGTCTGATCCTATGCAGCAGAACAGGTAGGGAACTGAGCACACAGCACCTGCCAGCCCTCATCTCCTCTCCATTGATACACAGGTTATTAAAGGGGTGTTCCATCCCCATTACTTTCTAGTCAGCCACAGAGAATGGAGAGGGGACTACGCTTGCTCAGCTCTCTCCATTCATTTCTATGGAAATTATGAATACTACATAGTCAGGAAGTTATGAGTTGGCAACATCTCTTGAAGGTTTTCTTTGCATCTCATCTGGACTATCAGAGGAGGTAAATGTTTTAAAAAAAAAGAGAACACACTGCAAAAAAATAAAAATGTTGTTTTATTTTTTAGGTTTTATAAAACATTTGCTGCAGAAAGTAGGTATTTACATATGTTTGGTATAGGGATAAGTTTCAAGGGCGTCTGTCAGCAGTACTGAGCCCTCAAAACTGCTGACAACGCTCTATAGAGTAGGGGTGTCAAAGTTAATTTTTACTGAGGGCCACATTGGTATCATGTTTGCCTTCGAAGGGCTGTTGGAGGGTCATGAAGGGTGGCTAGGGTAACTGGGAAGGGATGTGCCACTGCCAGTGTGTTACTCAACAGAGTGGTAGGGCCCGCTCCTAGTGCTAGCACTGCCAAATACTGGCTGTGTCCACTGGAAAAAGTGGGGTGTCTGTCCTTCTGTGTCCGGACCTTGTTTATCACTTTTTGCTGTGTTTAAACTCTCATGAGCCGCATGAAATAAAGTGGTTGACTAGATTCAAACCATGGACTTGTGTTTGACACATATTATATAGCAGAAGAGCAAAGCAGCATAAACATCTCAACCTTCATGACTGAGGAAAACTTGTTTCAATGGCCTTTCTAATGCAATTGCCCCTGAGGTGCTCTCTTTGTATGCAGTTGTAAAAGTGGGCACAATAAATGCAGGTGTGCATAATGCAGGGTGAGGTCTACTAGTTTAGCACTGGGAGTTGTACTGCATCAGGTAAATGAAGGTCCAGAGAGAGAGCAGCAATAAGAGACCACAGAGACAGCAGCAATAAAGTCTTGGCAGACTTTACTTATGGCATAATCTTTAGGACATCATCACATCACATGAAGGTTCTCTAACTTCCATAGGCACATTCCCTTTACTGTCTGCAGGAACACTTCTCAACAAGCAGATGTAGCCTCTACTTACCGTGACTGAACTACAACTGGTGGTCCTCTATGTCCAATGGTATGGTTGAGGGGGCTCCAGTAACCAATTTATCATAAACCTACCAACTGGCTATTGCTGCTTGTTTGTAAGATTACTTCTTTCTTCTCACGTGTGGTTTCTTTTCTTCTTTACTCTTTCTCTTGTCTTTAAGAGTATGTTGAGATGGGCTTTAGTGGGCACATAGTGGTGCGTACTATGCGAGATGCTCTTTAGAAGTACTCAGTGGCCATGTTGGATTCTACCATTAAAAATCATGTCGAACTATGTGGTTTTTAATAGGTATTTCACATGGACTTAGGTAGTATTTTTTCCAGTAGATTTACAGTCAGAAAACGAGTCCCATTTATCTCTATGGGTTTGTTTAAAAAATTTTTGCTGTATATTGCCGGTTCCATTGATGTATGAACAGGTGTGTGGCCAAACTTGGCACAATGTGCTCCTGATGACACATTTTAATGTGCCAAGGTTTGGTGCGATACTGCCATACAAAGTTTGGGACATAACACTCTATGCACCAATTTTGAGTGTTATACGGTAAAAATGTTTGCGCATAACACTTTCACTCATACTGTCTTATTATACACTCCTCTATATCTATTTAAAACTGGTGTTTCAGCGGCAAGTTACAAAAATGGTGCATGCCAATTTATAGATGTCGTCTAAGGTTTTTAGCCATTCTCATTGACCTCAATAGTAAATATTCTATGTGTAATATGACTAATAAGAATGAACATGTTTTTCTTACTCTTAAAAACTGACCAACAAAATACGCGCTGTATGAACTAAAAGGTGTATTTCTATTAAGGTCAATGGAGATGATTTACTGACGGTGTTAAAAGAGCATTTCTTTTGAATGAAGCCTTACTCACCTATTACTATGAGCAGTTTCTCTCTGTATGGGGCTTGCCTGCCTCTGTCCCAATGCCGACTGGTGGTCAAACAACATTTTGTTATAACTAGCTCCAATTATGAACTTCCAATTGCTATCTACAACTGAACTGAATTGATTCTTACCTAAGACGATTAACTCTATATGCCTGCAGCCCCACCCCTTACCCATGATCCCCTGGTAACTTCTTTTTGGTTGCAGAGCTACATGTGCTATTGGCACTTTAAGTGGCTACACCTCTTAGTACAATAATATAAAAAATAAAATATATACAGCGCTCCCTCAAGTTATTATGGCTCCAGGATAAAATATTTTCAACATGCAATGGTCTTTCCTGGGACATTGCATCCCGTAACCACATTAAACATACAACGTAACAGACACTGCTGACTTGTGGCTCATGTGATTTACTAGAAGATAAAACCAATTGTCATGAACATTTTACTTTTAAACCCTCTGTATTAGGAGGTCCATGCATTGATTGGCGGTCAAGTAGCGCCTCTACAGTACAGTGCGGTACTACATGTCCTGTACTGCTGTTACGTGTGCCAGGATGAGCGACTCCTTTGGGCACCAGGTGAAGCCCCATTTTCTTTTTTTCTAGTAGACTGTGTATGACCCAAATAGGCTTCTGTCCTCAACATAGAATGTGATTTCCAGCTTCCAGCAGCTCTTTCAGAGGTTATATAGAAGGGCTTGCTTTATCTGTATTAGTTATCTGCTTTACTTTCTTTAATTATCATTTTGCATTATGTTGGGTGACATTCTGCGACTTTGAAGCTAATTACTATTTTTTACATAGAGTTATGGATTAACATACAACGCTTGTCCCAGAACCATTTGATACTTTATATTGAGGGAGCACTGTACATACAGTTGAAATCAGAAGTTTTCATACACTATATAAAAAGACACATGTGCGTGTTTTTTCTCACTGACATGAAATCAGAATTAACCTTACCCATTTAGATCAATAAGAAACCAAAATTATTTATAATTGTCAAATGCCAGAATAATGAGAGAGAGGATTTTTTAAGGCTTTTTTATTACTTTCTGCAAAGTCAAAAGGTTCCATACATTTCATTAGTATTCGGTAGCGTTGCCCTTAAACTGTATGACTTGGGTCAAATATTTTAGATATCTTTCCACAAGCTTCTCACAATACTTGGTAGGAATAGTGTAGTCTGCAGTGCTTTCAAAACATTTGGAGCCCTGACAAAAATCTGCTATTACAAGAAAATGGGATCAGTCAGGATTTTCTGGGATATATTCAACAACAGATGGTATGGCAGCCATCATGCTATATTTAGGTATAGGGTTAGAGTAAGGGATTTCTTTTGTTAGACATGGTATGCCTCAGACCTATTGAACTGCATGCCTATTTTATTGAATACCTCTGCCTTTGACAACTATAGTAAAAAAGAGAAGTATATTGTGTTGTATTGCACTTCATATGTTTTTTCAGGATCTCCTTATAGTAAAGAGATTTTTCCACTTTATTTTACAGCTGAGGCAAATGTATACTGAGATACACCAGTCTGATTGTTCCTTTTACAGCTTATATTGACTCTCAAAATGTGATATTAGCATTAGCTGTGCTTGGAAAGGAGTAACCCTGAGTTACTAATAAAATTTAAATTTAAACGTACAAATGGAGAGATAGTAGATGTTTTATAAAAAGGCATTTTTGTAATGATTTTTCATCCGTTTTGGTGTGTTTTTTGAAGCCATCATATTTTTTTTTCAGGTGTTTTCTATAGACTTCTGTATAGGACATGAAAATCACTAAAAAAAAAAAAAAAAAAAAAAAAAGTTTCAAATAAAACATACAAAGCAAAAGACCTTTGTAAAAGATGCATAAAGTTCATGGTGTTCTTAAAAGTCAAAAATACCTAAAAAAAAAAGAAAAATCTAATGTTTTTATTCTTTTTTTACAATAGGTTGTCACGTTCCACCCCCACTATCAGTTTTCCTTTTTTCACTATCATGGTGATTAAAGGAGTTGTCTGGTTCCTATGAAAAAATATATATTAAGCTCCTGGTGCCCTACTTAAAAAAAATAAATAAAACAGACACATATATACACACTCACCTACATGAGCTCCTCCGTTCCAGTGCTGGGTTACTCCGATCTTGGATTTACATACTTCTTCTGAATGGGAACCCTAATGACCACTGCAGCCAATCAGCCGGGCGACCCAGCACTGGAACAGAGAAGTGGAGGCAGGTGAGTAAACACTTTTTTTTTAGTAGAGCACTCAGAGCTTTATATTTATTTTTTATAAAAACTGAACAATCCCTTTAAACTGATATATGATGAAAAGTCTGTAAATGTTAATCACATAGTCCAGTCCATCATTCCAGTTACTTTAATATAAAAATATACACAGTTTCACTAAATGTGCAGCGGGTTGTGTTTTTGGGTAACTAAAATCAGAAAAACACAAAATATTTGTACTATCATACATGGTGAAAGCCAAATCAAAGAATGTATGCTAAGAGAAAGGATAGAAGGACTCATCAGGTGTGGTCCACAGACCCTGGCGGGCCTCTGTGCGAGAATAGTAAATGGGCCCCTCGCTGTCCAATAGCTTATAATAAAGCACAGCCTTTATGTTTCTCTAGTAAAAGACACTGTTCTCTGGATGAAGGCAAAAGGAGTCACTGCGGCCTAAGCCTCAAGTTCAGGGTTTGACTAGCCCACCAGAGTCTTCTGATTTTCCGAGATCTGACACAATAACATATCTCTACTATCAATGGCCCATAGGTCAAGCAGAAGACAACATAATTTGGACCTGACTTTATAACCAATCACTAGATGTCCTATTTAATCCTGTACATACAGGATAATTTAAAATGGATTTACAAAAAGTACTTATAGGTGGACATGGACATGCGTAGAGCCTTTACAGAGCACCTCCAGAAGTGCATGGGCTGTTCACTGTAACTTACCTTTGGAGACTTATTAAGGGTTTTCCTATTACATCGCATACAGACTTGAATTGCATCAGACTGAAGTTTCTTGGGCCCATCAGAGGTAATTGTTCTTGGAACCCATGGTGGCCCCTAAGAATAATTACCTCTTGTGGGTCCCAGAAACTTCAGCCCAACACTGTTCTGGAAAACCTCCATATATCTCCCTATGGAGGGAAATTCCTGTGGAGACCCATGCACTTCTGTTAGTGCGTTATTATGGCTTTATACAAGGCAGTGCAGTAATCCAGCTGTTTGCATGAGGTTTTAGTGCAATATGTGAACTCGTGAATTCCTCGTCACTAACATTTTACATGTGGCTGCTGTATAATGCCATGAAAATGCTGGATGTGAACGAGGCCTACAGGGCAAGCTAGTAAAACTCTAAAATGCTTTGAAGATAAAGAACGCACCAGTATAAGAGGATAACAAGTCCTTCCTAAAATATACTCTGTCTTGTCAGCAGACACTTGTCATCTGGTGGCTCTAATCAAGTGAGGTTTTTATCACTAGGATGATTGATGTTTGCTAAAGATCCATGTTTTAGATTATCAACTTGCACCCAGACTTTAGAGACGTAAATTGGATTTACCTTAAAAAGACGTCTTGCTTTGAGTGTTGGATATCTCTGTTACATGTACGTTTTACTGACATCTCCACTAAAATTGTATTTCTCCTGGACTTGAAAATGATCACTGTATTTTCCATTTATTTAAAAAAAACACAGATTTCAAGAACAACCGTCTATGGTGTCTGCTTGCTGTCAGTGAACAATGTACACATCCACTGGTTACAGTCCTGTACAGATTTAGAGGGGTTGTCTCACTACGTTGATTCATCTCACCTCAGTCCTGTTTTCTTGGTTTCATTTTGAATTCAGGGGTGTGTTTATTGGCTTCCACTAGGCTGCAGTAGAAGCCAGGTCTGTAGCTATAGCGACCAGTGCTGCCAGCCTATCAGTAGAGATCAAACAGATCTGTAGCTATAGAGACATGAGGAGCTGATGCAGCCCATACAAGCGGGGATATCTAGGAATAGGCAGGACACTGTTAATGGGCATATATTGCAAAGTGACTTGATTTTCAAGATCTTTAACCTAAAAAGCAATCCCTGTAGTGAGACAACCCCTTTAAAACGTCTCATAGCCGAGTGTTTGCTATTAATGTATCCATTCTAGCATTCAAATAATGATAGTTGGGAAGTAGCTGGGAAGGTAAAATGTATCAGCAGGACTCCCATGCACCCAAAGAATTTGGGCCACCATTACCAATTTCTATCTTGCACATTATCATGCCTCCTACTGTGCCCCATGAAATTATTTAGAACTGCCCACTGACTGGATGAATTAATCTGGCTGAGGCAGGTGGGGCTGACAGTGGACCCCTTTTTTTATATTAAATCCAGGCCCCGGACAGCAGCACTGCCCTGATGACGGCCTTTGATGAAGTCTATGGTCTAGACCAGGGCTCCCCAACTCCAGTCCTCAAGACTCACCAACAGGTCATGTTTTCTGGCTTTCCTTAGCATTGCACAAGTGATTTAATTATTGTCAGTGCATTCTGTGGGAGGTCCTGAAAACATGACCTGTGTGTGGGGCTGGAGGACTGGAGTCGGGGAGCCCTAGTCTAGACTGTTTGGCTTACAGAGCATTGTCAAGACAGAATACAACTATTTTAACATGTTATCTGTAAGAAGTATTAGGCTATGTTTACACAGCACAAGAATACCGTTGGATTTTCGGTGGATTCAGTATTTTGAATCCGCTAAAAATCCGACGGTACCCTGTGCTGCATAGACAGCAATGAAAAACCCCTGCTGTAGTCTATACAGAACTGATTTTTTACCGTCGGGTTCCAGCGGAATATTCAACATGTTGCATATTCCGCTGGATTACGCTCATTTGCATTTGGCTCTTTACATTCAATGTACTTGGCCGACAGCAAATCTGAAAACCGACCGCGGCTTTTACACAGATGTGCACCGAAAACCGCATTCCAGCAAATGTCAGATTTTGGACAGGATTTTGACTATACTGCTGTATAGACTAAGCCTTATAGATTGAGGGCTTTCTAGCCTCTGGATTCATGCACATCTTCCCATCACTGTCAGCAAACAGAGATCTTAACCTCATGGCAACATCTACTGTAAATTTATGGCACTGCATCATCTGTAGTGGGTGTCAGCTGTTTATTACAGTGGACACTGTAGAGCAAAAGGGCTTCTCTAGGGAAAAATCACTCTATTTCTAGAAACAGCACCACACCTGTCTTTGGGCTGAGTCAGGTATTGCAGCTTAGCACCACTGAAAATAATGGGACTCAGCTGCAAGATCACACACAACCTGTGGCAGGTGTGGTGCTATGTGTCAAAGAAAGCAACTATGTTTCTCCACTCCTGGAAAACCTATTTATTCCTCAGATGCCATGATCAATAGTGACCATGATATATAAGCAGTTACTCAGATGGAGGGGGCTTCCATTGTCATCTCATCTGCGCACTGTAAAGACAGGTTTTTGTGGCAGAAACAGTTTTAATGGGGCCTGAAGCATAGCCTAATAGTCCATTTGCTAAAATTAGGCACAATACACTGCAATGCAGAAGTATTTCGGTTTATTCTTGAGGTGATCCAGTAATCACATAGTCACGTCCTCTAGTGGGACTGTAAGAACAACAAATAAAAACTAGGGGCGAAATGTATGAAAATTGCAGCAGCCTAGACAGTCGTACTTCTCAGTAGGTTGGTGTATAATTCATCAGTATATATGAAAGTGTCTCATAGCACTTTATACATGTGTCCTGTTGTGAAACAAAAACATGCAGCAAAATTTGTCACCCCAGTTTGAAATTGGCATGGATTAGTACGACATTTGTGTGCCACATTCTGTCAAGACATATTCATAAATGTGTGTAATCTAATGAATCTGGTGTGACAGGCCCCTTAAAGGGGTTGTCTCACTACAAAGAATAGCTTTCAAAATGTAGGGGACACTAAATGAAGACGTTTTCCAAATATATTGCTTTGGTCATCTTTTTTTGTTAATGAACTACAAATGATTTTATCACCTTCTGAGGGCTCTCAGGTTTCCCAAGTGACCGACCTGTGTACTCCTTCTCCACTGCTGTTTGTTCTATCTGATAGCAGGGAGTGACATCATCACACAGGTCCTGGTAGTGAGTGAGAGCTTGTGAGTTATCTGATCTTTCAGACAAAAGACAGTAATTACTCTACTGTTTACATTAGCTCAGAAGCTTCTCCGGACCTCAGAGAAGGTAATTTATGTAATCTAGACTAATAAACAGAGAAGTCTGAATACACAGAGCTCATATGTTAAAGACAAACAGCTTGACCAGGAATGACAGAGCAAAGCAGCATTATTTCATTCATTCATCCTATGAAACTTTGAGATGAGACAACCCCTTTAACCCCTTCAGGACCCGGCGTTTTTTTTTTTGTGACACGTTCGTTTTTCCCTCCTTGCCTTCTGAAAGCCATAACTTTTTTATTTTTCCACCTCCATAGACACATGAGGGCTCTTATTTTGCAGGACAAGATGTAATTTCTAATGGTGTTATTCACTATACTATAGAATATACTGGGAAACCGCAAAAAAATTCCAAGTGGGACAAATTGTGAAGAAAACGAATTTTCGCCATGTTTCTGGGTGATTTGCTTTTACAGCGTTCAATCTTCGGTAAATATAATGTTTTATCTGTATTCTACAGGTTGTTACTCATCCGGCAATACCAAACATGTAGGGTTTCCATTATGTTTTGCTGGTTTGCAATTTACATCCATGGGTTAATTAAGCGTTGTTTTGCTGGTGTGCTGACCCCAAGAAACCGTCTTTTTCAACGCCAAAATATATAAATTTTTCCTGTAGCCTAATTCACAAGCAAAGGTTAATTACAAACTGTATCTCTTGTTGTGTGGCGTAGAAAACACGCAATTGTAACACACTAAAAAAGTATAGTTTTTGGGCTCAATTTTTGGACAATTTCCCCAAAGGGGTTAATTAAGCGTTTTTTTTGTGGTGTTGCCCCAAGAAACCGTCTTTTTCAAGCCAAAATATATAAATTTTTCCGTAGCTTATTACAAGCAAAAGGTTTAATTTTCAACTGTTTCTTGTTTTGTGGCGTAGAAAAAACGCATTGTAACAGCTACAAAGCTACTAGTTTGTGCGGTCAATTTTTGGGCAAATTCATCCGGGGGTTAAATTTAAACTTGTTTTTGTGGTACCCTAAAAAAAAATTTAAACATTTTTTATTTTTTTACATTTGCGCTTGGTGCCAGTTTTTAGGACCCAATATCTTTTTTGTAATAACACCCCCGGACGTCATGAGGGGATTTTTTGCGGGCTGAAGTGTACTTTTTTGCTAGTAGTTTGGAAAGCATGCGACTTTTTGTATTTTTATTCCCTTTTTTGGGTGAGTAAAATGACTAGAGATGGGGGAATCTTTTTAACGAAGTGGAAAATTTTTTAGAATTTCGGAAAAATTTGGTTCGGAACGAAGTCGAATTTGGGGTATTCGGGTTACGAAGTGTGCTTTTGATTGATTTAAAAGGCGCAGACAGGCGCTAAGGGGGGGAAAGCACTTGGGGGGGAAAAGGGATGCCTGCAGACATGTCAGAGATGAAAACAATCAGAGACGGTGGATTTGTGAGTCCGCACTATATAAATCCCGGGCGCGACCCGGGAGCTCAATCCCCTCACTGTGTCAAACAGGGAAAGGGGCTGCCCCGGCTGTACTCTTATGAAAAATTTATTTTTTTACGCGTTTTTGTGGGGTGTCTAGCTTGTCTAGGATTTTTCTCTTTGTTTTATTTTTAATTTTTTTGGGGATTGGTCGAAATCCCGTGTGCGTCCTGCAGTGCATATACATT
>JAODAL010043517.1:0-33762 GCA_025379985.1 Phyllomedusa bahiana
GGTTCTCTCAATGAACTTACTATCGACGTAAAACCGTGCCTGTGCCCTCATTGTGCCAGTTTCCAAATTCAGGTGTTGCAAAGAAAAATGATATCATATTAATTCAGATTTCTTCTTCTCTTTATTTGGGTTCACAGATACAAGTTTTTATACAGGTGTTTTAGAGGTGTGGTAAAATTAACAGCATCATTATTACTTCACATTTTGATTACAATTAGAAAACCCATTGGTTCCTTTCATTCATTATACAGCATTATTGGTTACCTTTTATAAAAATAATTTTTGTACATAAGTGGTTATCTTTGTTTTGCACTCTTTAATAATTAATTTGCCGCATATCACCTAGTATTCAATTTAATCATTATTATGGTACTTGATGAGGAATGAGAAAACATCTTATCTTAATAATTGTTTACTGTTCTTTGAAATACTAAGAAAACAGGCTGTTTACTTAGTGGGCCATTTTATGGTCACCTAATAATTGCTTTGATTAATAAATACAAAGAGTGGGCATCTTATCAATCTAAGGGAATTTTATGTTCTTAGGAATACTAGAAATTAAGTTATAAAATATGAAAACAATTTATCTCAGTCGCCATTTATATCAACAAAATGTACTATTCACATCAGTAAGAGAATAGGTTATTTCAGATAAGTGATAAATGTCTCTGACGTCTGTTTAGTAATTACAAAAACTTTCTTTTAAGACCAAAAAGCCAATTAAATCATTTAACCCTTTAATTCTTTAACTTTGGCCTTGGGTTATAGTTGCACTCTCAAACTGTAGTTCACCACAGCTGACAGCACTCATGCAGCCTCAAACCATGAAAATGCCACCACCATGCTTGACTGTAGGCAAGGCACACCTGTCTTTGTAGTCCTCACCTGGTTATCGCCACACACGCTTGACACCATCTGAACCAAATAAGTTTATCTTGGTCCCATCAGACCACAGGACATGGTTCAGAAATCCAAGCCCTTAGTCTTCTTGTCTTCTGTAAACTGTTTGCGGGCTTTCTTATGCATCATCTTTAGAAGAGGCTTCCTTCTGGGACGACAGCCATGTAGACCAATTTGATGCAGTGTGCAGCGTATGGTCTGATCACTGACAGACTGACCATGCACCCTGTCATGAGGGCTGGCGCGGGTGCCGTCGCCCCCCGGCCTGCCCCCCCTGCCCGCATGGGGTCCGGCGCGGGTGCCGCGGCCGCCCGCGTCCAGCCCCCTGCTGCCCGGGTCTCGGCGCCTGGTCACTTACTCGTCCGCGCTCCCGTGCTTGCTGCTTCTGCCTGTCCCGGCGCGCACACCCGCTGCTTAGGGCGCGCGCACCCGCTGCGATGACTGGTCTGGATTTAAAGGGCCAGCGTACCGGTAATTTGTCTATTGTCGGCCGCTGGTCCTATATAAGGTACACGCCCCCTGCACTCTCTGGGCCCGATTGTTTTGGGGTGTGTTAGTGGAGTCTTGAGAAAAGTTTGGAGTTCCGTTTGATTACCCGTTGTACCAGTCCGTTTCCTGACCTTGCCTGTTTGCCGCCTGCCTTGACCGTCTGCCCGCTCTGCCCACAAACCTTGCCCCCCGCCTGACCTCCTCCCTGATCTCGACTATGTCTCGGGATTACGATTCTGTACAGCATTCCCCCGGCCCGCCATGCAAGCAAGTCACGTCGGGGTAGTGCCCTGGTACCCTCATCCCGCAGCAAGTCCATCCCTTTTGCGGCGGGCTTGGTGAATACCGGGGGCTACTTAGACTCCGCTCCCTGGCATGGCTAAACTATCATCGCTTGCGGTGGTCCAGTGAATTCACCAACCCGTTACAGTATAATCTGGCCATGGATTCTGCCAGGGTACCTTTGCCTGATCTCCGGGACAAAGGAGAGCCCAGCAGACCCAGCGTATTGATCAGCTCGCGGCCATGATGCAGAACCTTGCGGCCTGTCTTCCTCCGCCTGCGGCTGCTGCCGCCACGCCGGCACCAGTTGCTCCTGCAGCCATGGCTCTACCTGCTCCTGCAGCGGGCCCTTCTCGCATCTGCCCCTCCCCCCACGCATGTGGAGACCCCCAAGAAGGGCCCTGGGTTCACAGTTTAAAGTCCTCCACATTGAGAGTTGGGGCATCAATTCCCTACGAGGGGTAAGGTGGCCTTATTTAAATTAGCCTTTATCGGGAGAAGCTTGGGTGGGCCCTCCCTTAGGGCCGAGGGTCCCTTGATGACGAATCTAAACTTCCTCCAGGGGGTTTCCCCACCGTCTTCGAGGAACCCGGCCCCACCTCCTCCCCTGCCTCGCTCTGCTCGTCCGTGGGTGGGCTCTACCGTGGGTCGTATCCGTGCAGTTCCGCACCCTTTTCCCCTGAGCTGGCTGGAAAAATAAGCTTTGGTGGCAACCTTCTGGCAAGGGCCCTTTCGTGGGGTTTAAAGACAAGCTCGCTGGTCGGGGGCCTGCCAAACCCTCTGGACGAACTGATTTAGTTAGCCCCTCGAATTATTTCGGGTTTTCCGAGAGAAACAAGGTCCGCCTCCCCAAAGGGGGGCCCCCCGACCACGCCCGGCTACTTCATCTGGGTCCCTTTTTTCCCAAAGACCTCCCCTTCCTCCCCTAATGGGTTCCCGAGGACGAACCCATGAGGGCGAGGAGGGGCCCCCTGACCCCGGAGGAAGCTCGCAGCGTCGTAGAGGCAGCTGTGCTTCTCTGTGGTGGTTCGGGCAACTTTTTTGGGGGACTGTCCCGTGCGCCCGGGAACGCTCGCACTTAGGGCTCACGGAGAGGATCCAAGGGGTCAGTCGGCCTCTCCCGACCATTCCCCTCCCTTTTGGAGTTTGCCCGACAGCACCTTTAAAGCCCCCCGCTTTCCCTTTGATTGGGGGCCCGCGGGGAAAATTTTGTAGCCACGCATGGTCTAAAAAATTTTCTTCCCGGTGACCCCTCTGAAAAAACCCCATGTTATTCCCCCTCCTCAGGGGCGTTTTCTTAAGGACGCTTTCGTTCTGCACTGCCCCCTCACTTGCTGATAGGCCCCCTAAAAGGGACTCTGAAACTTCTTGTTCTGCCTGCTCTTCTTGGGAGATCTCCTGAGCCTTCCTGGTTTGCAAGAGCATTCCCGTCCCTAGAGGGAAACACGGGGAGTTTATCATTGGGGCCCCCAGTGCCACCCCATGCTTCCTTACTCCGTCCAGTCTACGGCCCGCCTCTGAAAAGTCTAAAAAAGCCCTTCCGGATTGCCATCCGTCCATGTTTCTAGCCGACATTTTTTCCGAAAGACAGCCGAAACTCTGCCCCCCCCCCCCACGTCCTTTCCCGCCCCCTTTTTGGGGTCCCTTTTTGGGAACCGGGGGGGCCAAAACCCAAAGGTTTAAAACCCCTCCCTCCCCCCCAAAAAGGGGCCCCCCCCAAAAGGGGTTCTTAATCCCCCTCTTTCGGGGTTTTTTCCCGGGAAACTTAAGGGGCAAAGGGGGACGGAAAGGTTTTAAAATTTCCAGGGGAATCCCCGGGGGTTTTAAAGGCAAAACCCCCTTTTTTTTACCCCAAAAAAAGGGTTTTTTCCCCCTTCCTGCCCCTTGGCCGGGGCCGGCCCTTTTCCCTTCCTTTTTGGTTTCGGGGAAAAGGGGCCCAGATGGTTAAACCCTCTCCCCCCGGGGTTTCGTTTATTTGGGGGTTAAAATTAACAAAGGTACTACCCCCCAAAAAGAAACCCCCAAACCTCCCGGGGCCCCCTTTTTATCTCAAACTTTTTTTTTTTCCCCTTTTGTTCGGGACCCCACCCTTTTTCCTGAAGGGCCCCCCCCCGGGGGAGGCCTTTTCCAAAAGCCAGGGGGGGAAATGGTCTCCCTTTTTTTAAAAATTTTCACCCCGCGAAAGAATTTAAAAATGGGGTTTCCGTTTTTGGGGCCCATTAAAGTTACCCCTGGAAGAATGGCGGCACTTGCTGGAGGAAGTCGCCACCCCATCTTTATCTTAAACCCATCACAAAATCTTCTTTATCTGCAGTCTGCTCCGACGAAACCTCGGCAAGCCAGGTGGGGCGCTTTCTTCTCCCCTTTTTTTTATTCACTTTTGGCAGCTGAGAAGAACGTAAGAGCAGAGCCCCTTCTAGAACCCCGGACACAGGGGGGGGTTTTCCCCCAAATTCTCCAGAACGACTCCTCACGGGGCCCCGTGGACCTTCAAAATCTACCCCCCGGAAAACCCCATACGGGCTGCCTGCGGCCTCGTATCCTGAAATCAGGACAGGGCCCCACAAACAGCCGGCCCTTGAGGAGTCCAAAAGTCCCGCCATATTCGCTCTTATTATTGGTGGGCCCCCCCTCGTCAAGATGTTAGAGACTTTGTCCTACCTGTACCCTTTTATCCTTTTTAAATTCCCCCGTTTCCCGCCCCCGGGTTCTTCAGCCTCTCCCCCTGCCAGAAAGACCCCTTTGGGCCCCTGTGGCCATGGACTTTGTTACGGATCCCGGCCTCCCCTGGGAACATGGTCATTTGGGGGTGACAGATGATTTCGAAAATGGTCACTTTTTTCCCCTTCCCGGTTGTTCCCCCCCCCCGCCCCCCAATTTTTTTTGTTACACGCTCCCATTGCATATGTTCGGAAGGGGGGTCCATTTGTTTCGAGATTTTTGGCGGGCTCTATGGGTCATTGCAGGGTTCCCGCTAGACTTTTCGTCTGTTCCCCCTCAAACCCAAAGGCAGGAAGAGGGGTTAAAAAAGTTTTTTGGGACCTACCTACGACATATTGTACTGCCCATAGGGTAAGGTTGACCTCCTCCCCCGGGGGAAAAATTTTCCCAAAATTCCCTAGACTCGGAGTCCGCTGGAGCCTTCCCTTTTTTTATTGGTTTGGTTTTACCCCCCCCCCCGCCTCTCCCTCTGGCTACCCTGTCCGTTCCTGCCGTGGATGCCCCAAATCGTGACATCAAGGGGACTTGGGAAGTCACACGACGGCCTTTAAGGCCTCCCCCCGCACCGTAGGGGCAGGTACCGTAGACTTCCCCCCGTTTTTTTTAAACTGGGGGTAGAGTTTGGTTATCTGCCAAAATTAAAAGTTTCAAGGTGCCCAGTTAAAGTTAGGCCCTAAGTATTTGGGGCCCCTTTTTTTGTACTTCACAACTGAAACCAATACCTACAAGCTCCATTGCCTCCAAATACGTATCCCCAACGCCTTTCCCGGTTTCCCCCCTCAAGCTTGGGGCTGAACCGCTTTTTCCGTGGATCTGCTCGCCCCTTCTCCTGTGGCCAAAGCTGATAACATCTTGAGGAAAAGGGGTCGGGGGAAAAAACAGGAGGGGAAGCGGGGGTTTTTTTGATAGACTGGAAGGGGCGGGCCTGGGAGCGTTCGTGGAAACCCACCAAACCCGTCTTTGACCCCCTCTCAAAAACCGAAAAAAGAGGGGGACCTAAAAGGGGGGGTTTCTGTCATGGGGGCTGGCGGGGGCCGCGCCCCCCCGGGCCCCCCCCTGCCCCAGGGGTCCGGGCCGGGTGCTCAGCCCCCCCGCCACCCCCTGCTGCCCGGTCCGGCCTGGTCCCTTACCCGTCAACGCTCCCGTCTTCCCTTTTCTCCCTTTCCCCGGGCCGCCACGCGTGCACCTGCTGCTTAGGGCCGCCGCCGACGGTCGGGATTTAAAGGGGCCCACGCACCGGTAATTTGTCATTCCCGGCCAGGTCCTTTTAAAAAGGACCCCCCCCCTGCACTCTCGCAGATTGTTGTGTCTTTGGAGTCTTGAGAGAGTTTGGAGTTCCGTTTGATTGCCTGTGTACCAGTCCGTTCCGCTATGTTTCCTGACCTTGCCTATTTGCCGCCTACCCTGACCGTCTGCCTGTCTCTGACCACGAACCTCTGTCGCCCATCCTGTCCTCCTGCCTGTTCCCGACTACGTCTCTGGATTACGATTCTGTACCACGCATTACCCCGGCCGCCATCGCAAGCAAGTCATGTCAGGGGTAGCGACCTGGTAGCCTCACGCCGCAGCAAGTCCATCCTGCTTTGCGGCGGGCTCTGGTGAATACCGGGGGCTACTTAGATTCTGTTCCCTGGCGTGGCTTAACTATCATCGCTTGCGGTGGTCCAGTGAATTCACCAACCCATTACACACCCATTTAACCTCTGCAGCAAAGCTTGCTGCACTCATAGGTCTATTTTCAAAAAGACAATTTCTGAATATGATGCTGAGCATGTGCACTCAACTTCTGTGTTCGACCATGGAGTGGAACCTGTTAAACAACAGTATGGTCTTGTTGACAATCTTCTTATAGCCTAAGACACCTTTATGTAGAGCAACAATTCTTTTTTTCAGATCCTCAGACATTTCTTGAGGTACCATGTTGAACTTTCAGTGACCAGTATGAGAGTATGAAAGCGATAACACCAAATTTAACACACCTGCTCCCCATTCATGCCTGAGACCTTGTAACACTAACGAGTCACATGACACCACAGAGGGAAAATGGCACATCGGGCACATTAATACAGCTTGTAACAGAGGTATATCGCACTCTGCTGACACATTTTTCTTTGATTTATTTTGGTATATTTAAAAGAAAACAAAGGAAAAATTGTTATCTCTTAGTGGAGAGCAGATACTAAGAATATAGATAATTCTGAAGGAAACAGAAAATCTGTACATTACACAAACAACACATCATGGGCTTTATGTAATTCTTTATTTCCTCTGTAGAGGTGCTAGAAGAATATTAAAGGGGTTGTCTCGCTACAAAGAATAGCTTTCAATTGTAGGGAACACAAAATAAAGACATTTTCCAAATATATTGCTTTGTTCCTCTGTTTTCCCTAAGGAGATGCAAGTGAATTTATGACCTCCCTGGCTATTTCAGTTCCCTCAGTAAACAATTCTCCCCCTGTTGTTTTTTCAATGAGATAACAGTGAGTGATGTCATCACACAGGTCCTGGCAGTGTCCTGTGCTGCTCAGCAGTAAAAAGCTTGATTTATGTAAAATAAACAGAACTGTAATTAGGGCTTTTTTTTTGGGGATCAGATAAGAAATCTTTTAGTAGTTGAGAAGCTAATCTGATCTAATTAGCATCTGAAAGCACAGCAGGCATGGAGCTGTACAAGCATGGAGCTTATGCAAATGAGTCAGTCTGAACCAGGAAGTGACAGAGTATTTCATTCATGCATTCTCTGAAACTCTGAAGAGAGACAACTCCTTTAAACACTGGCTGTCAAATTCACCTACAGATCACTGCCAGTCACTGGGGTGTTACCTTCAGGACACCAAGAGCAACAAGTATGAACCTGTTTAGGTCTAGAACTCACTTTTTTGCCCATAGGTTACTATGGGCAAAAAAGTGAGTTCTAGACCTAAACAGGTTCATACATGTGGCCCCAAGTGATCAGTTTATACTATCCCCATAGACGATAAACAGAACAACAATTTATCAAAAATCTGTCAAATGAACAGTATATTTATTAAGACACAAGAAGAACAGAACTTTTATAACACCAGACAAATATAGAAGAGAACTTCCTGAACATGTGTAACTTATGAACCTTATGCGTATCTAAGTGTCCAGGAGATATGGTGACTAAATTTCAGTAAAATTTACAGAAATGTAACATATTGCGCAGAATATATAGAACAAGAAGTAATATTGTTTCCGGCATCCATATAGAATGATGATTGGTTTAAAGCTTCAGTTACATAGATCTGTTTGACAACATGTGGTAGCTGGTTCAGATTTCTTCATTTCCTGACAGAATGACATTTTGATACAGTCACGGAGCACAAAAACTATATAGAGAACAAGGGGAAGATTAGGATGATTTTGCAACTGATAAATGTAGCAAAATTTGCAGATTAAAACTGTGACATTTTAAAAGAAGATGGAAGGAATTGCAACACCTCCTCCTGAGACAAATAAAAGGCGCTAATCCTGATGGAGGAAATCAACTATAATAAACATACAGTAGATCAGAGTTGCACAACATTTTCTGTTCCAATGGACCCATTGTCATATTGTGCCTCTCCCACCGGACACAGTAATTCTTGAAGGGTTATTCATATCTGAGACCTTTATGGCACTTCAGTTGTAAACACCCAAAATGTCTGAGAGGTCTTGGTTCCACTTTAAGGGCTGCCAGAGAAAAGAACAGGAGTTCCCCAGTTCTGCACTCTAGAAAGAGAGTATAAGGCGCCTAGTTTCATTGTAGTTTTTGAGGGGTTATAGAAGTGGTGGTTTTATAACTCTAACTAAATAGAACAACATATATACATAGCCTCCTCTCCAACTTATCTCCTCCTCTGGAGTCTGGAACCTATCAGACGTCTTTATGGTAAACCTTGTGGATCTGTCATGATTGCGTCAGAAATGTATACTTCTCTAAGGAAGAAATCCTGAGATAATGCAAAAACAGTTTTTTTCTGGATTGCTCATTTAAGTTGGGTAAAATACCATATACAGCCCTACAGTGCCAGCCTTACAGTACCCAGCATAACACTTCTAGCCGTACAATGCCCACCATAATAGTGCCATCAGTTGAATGCAGCTCTCAAAAGATATTACTTTCTGAAGTATGAGGTCAGAGAAAAAAGATATTTGTGACCCGGCAGCTGGGAGCCACAAAGAGGGTTTACTGGGACCACATGTGTATTCCTGCAGAAGATTTAGTATAAGCAAATTGTTATGTATTGCTTTATATGAATGTGGTGCTATAGGGAATCGGTGCATAGACAGTGACTCTCTGCTACCTCCATCTGCTAATCAGATTAAACCCACTACCCCATCAAAAACTGGGGGCAGTTGGCATTATTTTCTTCAAATTCTTGTCTCAAGATTCACCAACATTTCTTTGGAGGTGAACATTTGCGGTTTTCACCTATTTTTCCACAAGGAAACCTGTAGGGAAACACTTCAAAAACATGACAGTACTAAGCTCCATTCCCTGCACACCCTGAAAATCATAATTGTGGCTGATATTCTGGGGATTCAGGGGACAGAGTTCCAGCCACAGAATATGATAATAGGGGTACAGGCCACAATTGCAGCACAATCTCCTGGGGATTGTTCCTTTGTTCCCCCTCCCGGAGACTGTGCCTGTAAGCTGTGGCCAGTACCTCCTCCCGTCTCCCCACAATTACTGTATTATGGAGTCTAGTGCAAAAACAAAATATAACCCCCACCTATCACCCTATAAGACTTAAATGGGTTGTCTCACTACAAGGATTGCTTTTTATGTTAAAAATCTTACAAAAACAAGTCATTTTCAATATATGTCCATTAACAGTGTCCTTACTATTCTGAGATATCCCCTCTTGTATAGGTTGCACCAGCTCCTCAGGTCGCTATAGCTACAGATCTGTTTGATCTCTCCTGATAGGCTGCCAGCACTGGTTGCTATAGCTACAGACCTGGCTTCTACTGCAGCCTAATAGAAGCCAGTAGATACGCCCCTGAATTCACAGCGAAACCAAGAAAACAGGACTGAGGTAAAATGAATCAATGTAGTGAGGCAACCCCTTTAACTATTCCCCTTCTGCTACCTAAATATAAATCTAAAAGTCTGTGTGTAAACCAGGAGGATTGTACTATTCACATCGCCCAACACCCTTGACCCTTCCAAAAAATAGCCACAGACACTTTCTTTTTTGATGAGAGAAAGAAAACTTCTGGATAAAGATGTCTCAAAATAAGAAGTAGAATCCAAGGGACAACCTGTAGTCAATGAGGTCGATCCTGACTTTTCACCTTCTACTGTTCTTTGTTTCTACAAAGTTAATCTCCTTCTATTCCACACCTTTATCAGTTTCCAATGCTATTTATCTGCTCCCATTGAGTTGTAGTGACCTCTCCCTCTTCCGTGCAGCAAGTTCCCACATTTGTTGCTCTTATGATCTTTTTATATTTAATCATGTTTGATAAAGAGTATCTATCGTATTACTTACATGCAGGGGCGATCTTTATCATTAGTAGGCAAGTATCAAAATTACTTCCGCAATCCATTATTTTGCTGTTGCATAAGCCCTGTCCACCACAGACACTCTGCCTGCAGTTCAAGGCATTAGCTACAGAGATACAGGGAGATCACACAATTAGGTTGCAATCAAGATACAAAAATACAACATTTAATGAGACAAAGTCTCCAGCACTGGTTTCTTTTGTATTATGGCATTATCATTGGCATTCATCCTGGATTACCAGGCCCCTTCTGATGCTTAGTATACACCATGAGTTACACGCTTCCACCTTATATTCAGATGTAAAAGACAAATTAAAAATCAGAGAGTGAGTAGTCTTGTGTGTGTGTGAAAGTAGAAAGCTTCATAATTCGAAACTGCTCACCTGTTGGAGCTGTAAGAATTAGGTACAAGACTTGTAAAAAAGACTAAGTGTTCTGATAATGAGCAGGTGCTGCGGACTGCCCTTGGCTGGTGGCCAGTGAACAACAGACAATGAAGCAATGATATTCAGGAGAATGACAACAGCTACTCTGAGGTTTTGCGACTCTGGAACGGACTTCAACTGCTGAAGTATGATTGATATTTTAATAAAATACTTTAAAAAAACATTTTATTCACAGAGATATCACATTTAAGAATAGAACAATTCCTTCTTTAGATTTCAAGGACATAACTTTTCAGTTCAATTTAAAAGACAAATGACAATTGAACAGGGAAGGGAACCAACATACAGTATGTTAAAGGAGTTCCCCAGGACTATCTTTTATTTGTTAGAGAGCTCACAACTTAATTATATTGAACTTTGTAATTACTCATTAACAATTGTTTACCTGCTCTGCAAAACCAGAGAGCCCTTTACGCCCCCTTTTCCTACTTCCTGCATACCATGTGACGTTCATTGATCACATGCTTTTACTATAAATGGACGTTTTGTCATCAATCAGTGGGTGTGCTCTGAAGTCAGGCTCAGCTCAAAACACTCCCCTGTAGTGGGTGTGATCTGAGCAGAGAAAGATCTGGCTGCAAATAGTAATGTCATTCTCTCCTGCCCCTGCTGGTCTCAAAAGCAGGAGTGGTTACAGTGGGGGGGGAAATTTTGTTAGCTCTGCTTCACTTACTATTGGTGATAAAAGCAGTAAATAGCATTATAAAGCCTGGGGGGTTTTGTACTGTACAACTGTGTGCTAGGACTGTTTACATAGTGACTCATCATTGCTAGCTGCTAGAATCTAGGGGCAAAATGCATGATTTTTGGCACCCAGGCGCCATTTTTTTGCGCTCATTAGTAGCATATAATGCACCTGAATCTATGAACCTGTCTACTGCGGGTCATATATTTAGTGCTTTCTAGCTACAAAAAGACAATTCTGGCTCAGGTAAACCACTTTTAAAGTGGTCTACCTGTTCCAGCAGTAATGTGCCTGGATCTGCTGATAAACAGTCATAAATGTGAAGATTCATACAGTTGTAGTTCGACACGCCTCCAGCAGATCCCCCCCCCCCCCAACTCAGGCACATTACAAAGTGCTGCGGGCGCTTTATAATGCGCCTGATTAAAAATATAGCTAACAGTTGTGCGCAGGTTTTCGGGCTGAAAAGACGCCAGACTTTTGCGGCAGCCCCATACATACATGTCGGCCTAGGGGTCTTCATTACTGTGTACTGATAGGAGGAAAAAAGTTTTTTCTGATAAATTTACTAAAAAAACCTCTTCATCTGGTCAGAAGATTTGCACTGTTTGAATGGCTGAATGTGAACTAGGACCTCTTAGATTATCTTTATATAATAGTGGTGACAGGGTAAAGCGTCATAAACTGATTCATTAAGGGGATGTTTGAAAGTTGAAAAAGCTTGTTCATCTGTTGGGTCATGATGAAAAATAGAAGAAAAAGATCCTACTTACCTCCCAGATGCTCCTGTTTAATCGTGGCGGCCGTCCCCTTCATCCCGGCTGTATTGTAAATGTTCATTGTTCACATGACAGGTGCAGCCAACCACAGGCCACAGCGTTCACTTTGCAGCCTGTTATTGGCTGCACCTGTCATGTGAACCATGAACGTTCACAGCTACATCCGGGATGAAGGGGACGGCCGCCGCGACTGAACAGGAGCATCCAGGAGGTAAGTAGGATCTTTTTCTTCTATTTTTCATCATGTTACAACAGACAAACAGGCTTTTTCAACTCTCGATTAAATCTCCCCACACCTAGGGGAGAGATTAAATCATTATAGAGGTATGCATAACAGGCATTCTGTTGCTTTACAATAAAGTATATATAATTTCTTTATGTGATATTTTTGAAATGTATCTTTTTAAGATTTTTTATTGCATTTGTGTTACATTTCATGTAATGTATACATTTATAAATTGCTTTAATAATAATATTAACATATTTTAGGGTGGAAGTCGCCCTTGTTTCCTTCCCCTTCCTTTTCCCTCCAACTCCACCCCATCTTCCCTGTTTCCCTTTCTCTCTTTCTTTTTTTTACTGCAGTCTTTATGTAACAAAGTGTGTCAATGTTTTTTGTTGTGAAACCTGACTAAGCGTCATCCTTGAGATTCATTTCTTTAACCATGTCTGACCAAGGATGACATATACCCTTCAAGGTCATGTACGCATGCACAGAATTTTCACATTCGATAAAACTATACTTCCGGTATTAGTCTGGGTTTTATTATTTCCAGGGCACAGACACTTTTCTCTGAAAGCGTGTGTGCAATGTTTCATTATTTGCCACCTGGATGTTAAAGGGGTTGTCTCACTACATTGATTCATCTTACCTCAGTCCTGTTTTCTTGGTTTCATTTTGAATTCAGATGGCGTATTTACTGGCTTCTACTAGGCTGCAGTAGAAACCAGGCCTGTAGCTATAGCAACCAGTACTGGCAGCCTATCAGGATAGATCAAACAGGTCTGTAGCTATAGCGACCTGAGGAGCTGATGCAGCCCATACAAGAGGGGATATCTCAGAATAGGAAGAACACTGTTAATGGACACATATTGCAAAGTGACTTGTTTTTACAAGATCTTTAACATAAAAAACAATCCTTGTAGTGAGACAACCCCTTTAAGTTTTATCCATTAATATTTTGGAAGTCCATCTTACAAGGAGAGATTTTAATAGCAGATAAATATTTTCTGAGCTATGTGCAAGCACCCTAATATCATTTATGTTGTCTCTTTTGCTATTTAATGCAAATATGTTTTGTTTACAAGTAGCTGGAATTCTTGTCTTTTAAATTTAACTGAGAACCCAATGTCCTTGTGACTAAATGAATGTATCTTCTTTGTGAATAAAATGTTTTAATAGTATTTTATTACAATATCAATCATACTTTGTAATCATCCAGTTGAAGTCCGTTCCAGAGTGACACAGCTCGGGAGTTTTCTTTTTCCTGGATATCACCAGGAAAATGTCTGCATGGACATTTAGTGATTTAAATGACTCTATATACAGCATACCTTCCTACTATTCTGGATCCCGTGGAATAGTCTCGGATTCTAGGGACTGTCCTAGAGTCCTGTCTACCACTACATGATCATTTTATGGTGGTTATATTTGTCCTAGTATAATGATTTATATTCAGGAAACAGATATTATTTAGCCACTGTGTAGTAGTGATATGTGGTTATAGTGTTGCAATATTAATTGGTCTTTGTATAGTGGTATCATTGGTAACAATGGCCTTGGTATACTGGTTTAGCCAGCAACAATACAGTGATAAAATTTGCTCCTGGTATTATGTGGTAACTGTATGACCATTATTTAGAGGTATCATACATAGAACATTGTCTTATAGTTATTTGTATTTATTTATTTATTTATATAAAATATATTATTTTATGTAAATACATCTAAATAGACCCAGTAATGCCACTGTTTTTGGTACTGGTCTGCTGGAGAAAGCTTGGTATAACTGGGTGTGTTTGAGTATAGTTAAAGGTTTGGCATGGTGTGATGTAATACAATTGGGCATGTTAGAAGTGACATGTCAATTCTTAGAGCGGATCCGAAAGACGGATCAGACAGACGTGATGCAAACACGCAATCACTCGTGTGAACGCTAATACGTGTTTTCCATTGCCGGTAGTGTAAAACACACTGTTCATTGTTAGATGCGTGTCTGGGTCCGTTCAGATGGACCCAGACATGCATCACAAAAGCATATGTTCATACGCCATGTGAACATACCCTAAGAGAAACTTGGAGGTGGATATTGAATGAGGGCTGGTGGGGTGGGATTAAAGAACACCAAGTTGCATATATTCAGCTCACCCGTCAATAGCTGCAGACCAGGGTCTCGGGAGCACAGCCAGGGTGGAGTCCACATCCGATACACAAGATTCAAGTACAGGTGAGCCAGCTTCAGCCGAAAAACCACATTGGTATAAGTAAAATCAGGCAAGATTTATTGAAGAATTCATTAAAAAAGATCCAGAAGGTGACACCACTTCATGTTCATGGAAAGCACTTAGACATGCAACATCCTAAACAAAAAGAGCAACGCGTCTGTGGACTCCACCCTGGCCGTGCTCCCGAGACCCTGGTCTGCAGCTATTGACGGGTGAGCTGAATGTTTGCAACTTGGTGTTCTCTAATTAGAGTCTTTTTTTTGTGCTCCCCGTTCTTCTGCATCAATTACAGATATACCTAACTTTACATATATTGGTGCATGATGGAAGGGACGCCCGACATGGAAAGCACAATTAATGACGGTTATGCGGATAGAATGAGAAGAGCGGCTGAAATTTTCCAGAGTGTCAATACTGGTAATACCGCATCTCCTAATGATTTGAAAATGCTGTTCCGCAAACTTGAAAATATCTCTAGAAAGGAAATTAAAACTTGGTGGGACTTAACAACCTTAAACTCCTATTTGGAGAAGAACATGATTCCTAGGGGCCTTCGAATAAAGAAAGTGGCCACTACTGCATTTTCGGATGTGTTTACTGAGCAGTGGAATAATATTCTATCTGAATGCTCAAGGAAGCTAATTGAACTCATTACTCAACATGAAAAAACAGCCTTGCAGGAGTTAAAAGTTCAAACACAACAAGCACGAGCAGAGGTGGAGGTCCATCAACAAGATCCAATGTACGCCACCTTATTGAGCAGAATGCAAGACAACATAAGTAAATTGGAAAAAGAAATCATCACGATGAAAAAACACAAATTTCAACGGGATTTAAGAGATTACGAGTCAAACGAAGTATACTCTTGGAGTAAAACCCGTAACAGAAATACCCCTAGATCTATTCTAAGGGGAGAAGATTATAAAAGGGATAGATCCTACCCTCGGCGTGTCAGTTTCTCTGAAGTGGATTCTTCACAAAATGATTCCTCGGCTGCCTCGGATTATACTTCAGACAACAGCATGGGAGGTCAAGAAGGAGCTTATGCCCGATATGGGGTAGATCGCACCCCCCAAGACCTCCCGCGGGACATGGCAGCAAGCTACAATCAACGCTACAAAAGAGGAGGATCAAAAAACGCCAGAGGCGGGCGGGGAGGAAACACCAGGCCAAGAGACTTACAGCCAATCCCTTGGACTATCCGTCAGGTTCGGAGAACCTGAGTCCTGTGATAAATCTCTCAGCTCAAATTTTGTCTGATAACCAAATCAAGGTCTTGTCCAAGGGTTTGGGTTTTTCACCGTCCTGTAATTTTGATCTATATAACACTATTACAGATGTTAATAAATGTGCCCGCTTAATCACATTAAAAAAATCATTTCTCCCTTATGTCAGAGGCCAGTACTTATGAGGATAGGAATGGGTTAAAAAATGAAACAGTATATACTGCACCAGTGTTGCCACCCATTCTCCCCTTTTCAGATCTTTGTAATGTAGTCACACTGCGATCCCTTAGAAGTGAATCTAGGAACATCATTGATAATCCAATCAATTTTCAATATGGTAATGATAGTTTCTATCCTGTTAACTCACGCCCGTCTAGTATGGATATTTTCCAGGAGAATGTAGAAAGGGACCTAAACCTGCTACATATTAAAACTAGTGAATCCAAAAAATATAGCAATATTAGTGCTGGAGAGAAAATGGCCATCTCACAATTAAAAGAAAATAAGGGGTTAGTGATAAGATCTGTGGACAAGGGAGGCTCGGTGGTAGTATTAGACAGAGATTTATATTGCAGGGAGAACTTGCGTATGTTGCAAGATCCAGAGTCTTATTAAACACTGAGTAAAGATCCCACTACTGACTTCAAAGTCACATTGAAAAATCTGTTACAGAGGGGGGTGTCTCTAGGTGTTTTTTCCCAAACATCGGCAGATAGGCTTTTTGTAGAACACCCTGTCACACCTATCTTTCATTCCCTGCCAAAGGTGCACAAGGGATCCTTCCCCCCTCCCTTTCGTCCCATAGTGGCAGGGATAGGATCTCTGAACGAGCGTCTAGGCCAGTGGGTCGATCGTATATTACAGCCATTTGTAGTCGACCTACCGGGCTACTTGCGAGACACCAAACATCTTATTAAAAGTGTTGAGATCATTGAATGGAAGGGAGAATATAGTTGGCTATCTTGCGATGTTATTGGGTTTTATTCATGTATGCCACACAGTGTAAGCTTATCCTGCCTAGCCTATCATTTGGATAAATATAGTGAACTTTCATCTATGAAGCAGGGTTTCATAGTGGATACAGTGGAATACCTATTGACACATAATTACTTTATGTTTGATGGCCGCTATTTTCTACAAAAGAAGGGAGCCTCTATGGGAGCCCGTTTCTCCCCGTCCCTGGCAGGCATTTTCATGTCTGTCTGGGAAGAAAAGTTTCTCTTCTCAGACTTGTGTTCCTTCTCCCCCCACATCATCTGGTATGGAAGGTACATTGATGACCTCTTGATGGTGTGGGGAGGGGATGGGGGGGGAAGGAGGCTCAGGCCATGGAGTTTGTTTCCTACATAGGATCCAACTCCATGAATCTCAAATTCACCTCGCAATGGGAAAGACGTGCTATTCATTTTTTGGATTTAACCCTAGTGGGCCAAATCGACAGTCACATCAAGGTTTCACCTTACAGAAAATCCACCGCTCGAAACTCATTGCTTTTGGCTAATTCTTGCCACCCTAAACATGTGTTAAACAACATTCCATACGGAGAACTCGTACGTACCAAAAGAAATTGCTCAGATAAAGCTGAGTTTGTGGCGGCGGAAAAAGATGTGATTGTCAGATTAAAACAACGTGCTTATCGATCACGAATTATTAAAAGTGCCCAACATAGGGTTAAAAGGGTAGATAGATCCTCCCTTTTACAAGATAAGTCTAAACAGCATCAGGATACAGATATAATTACCTTCTCAACAGGATTTAGTCAGCAGTATGGAAATATAGTGAATATTGTTAAAAAACACTTACCTGTTCTATACGTCAATTCACACTTACAAAACTTGCTGCAACATAATGTCCGTTTTATTTCTAAAAGAGCCCCCACCCTAGGATCACTTTTGTCTCCAAGTGCATTTGAGAAACCCCATTGTTCACAGGATAATTGGCTGGGAGCATCGGGTTTTTATGGTTGTGGTCACACCTGCTGCACGGCTTGCAAGTATGCACAAAAAACAAAAAAAAAAAATTTCATATGTTACTAATAAAAGTTATGACATCAAAGACTATGTAAATTGCAACAGCAGGTTCGTAGTCTATCTCATAACATGTACTACATGCCAGGTGCAGTATGTAGGGTGTACTACAGGTCAGCTAAAAATAAAAATTAGAAGACACCTGTCAGACGCAATTAGAAAAGAGTGTTTTAAATGCTCTAGCGTTTCTAGGCATTTTCAGGAGATACATGGAGGCAATCTTTCCTCCTTTAGCTTTTGTGCCATAGAAAAAGTAGTGCGCCCACCAAGAGGAGGAATCCTGCATCGCAGATTATTATCTAGGGAATCCATGTGGATTTTTAAATTAGCAACCCGAGTACCTGCAGGTCTGAATATTTTACATGATATCTCCCTCCATTACTGATATGTTTTATTTCCTACTGCATATTACCATCAATAGATTAATATTAATGCTAAAATGATAACGTATATATATATTAATATTCTTTAGTGCAACTCCTTTTTGTTATAAATATTTTTAACCTTTTCACTGTTTTGTTTTGTATGTTCATGGAGGTGTGGCCTTTTATTGGTCATGTGACTAGGCATCCTCCATTTATACGAGTATCAGTGTTTTGTAAAGAGACCAAGACTAAGGACATAATCCGAAACGCGTCGGTCTTTTTGCTTAGGATGTTGCATGTCTAAGTGCTTTCCATGAACATGAAGTGGTGTCACCTTCTGGATCTTTTTTAATGAATTCTTCAATAAATCTTGCCTGATTTTACTTATACCAATGTGGTTTTTCGGCTGAAGCTGGCTCACCTGTACTTGAATCTGGTGGGGTGGGGATATGGAGTCACTTAGCCGTGTGTATATCTATGATATGTTAGACTGTGTCAAATGTGTGAAACAGACAGATATGTGACTCATTTGTAATTGTATACTGCACAATACAGTTCTCTTTTGCATACTGTATTATGTGTTAAAATGCATGCATTTATGTCTGACAGGCCTAAAAATTAACAGGTAATATTTCCATGTACAGTAGCTGTAGGGTAGGCCCCCAAGATCAACTCTCCTGTGGTCGCCTGGCCCCCCCACTCCAACACTGGTTATATATGTGGCTTGATGGATCCCTCTTTGTATTTGCAAAATGTTGGGAGTTATGTATATAGTCTAAGTTCATCTTGATGACAGGTACTTAAAATTTCTATTCAATGGCTAATTGGTAAATCTGTATCTGGAAAAGCTGGGTGAAAAGAATAGCACCATTACAGGCCTTAAAGAATATTTCATGCAGATAAATGCTTCCTTGATGATGTTGAGATCAAGACTCTGTGGGGAACATATTATATCTTCCTGTTTTGAGGGCAGAGGAGGGTACACCAAATATTGATTTAATTTAGATTTTTCCTTTGTTCATTCACTTTATATTTAGTTAATTGATAAAAATAGTACCTCCTCTATTTTTAAAATCATCCTTAATGTGCAGCATTTTGTTTCCACACCTGTCTAAAACTTTTTTCTTTTTTTTAAACTAACAAAATGTGCAACAAAGTAACAGCAAATTAAACAACTGAAATCTAATTACCATGGATGAAGAATATGTCCAAAGCAAGAAGGATAATGGCAGCAGCCTTCATAATGATCTGCTGAGTCTTCAGGGCTCTATGTAACTTCTTTGTAGTGTTTGGTATTTATACCTCTGTGTGTCCTTCTGATATCATCATCTTGTGTATACATTCTCCTATTACACCCTGAGGTAGGATATTATAGCATAGCTGTGATTCCATAACTCCCATCATTTAGTGAATGTAAAGTGGAACAACTCTGACCATGCCTCTTACCACCCCTAAGCACATGACATCACACTAGACCATGCCTCTAACCATGCCTCAAATATGACACCACATAAGGCCATGCCTCTAACCAACCATAACCACTCCCAAGCCCAGCTTCGTCCAGACCAGAAACTGTGACCAGTGAGTTTGCTGGGTTCTATAAAGATATCTTTTTATAAAAATATTTGATATAAATAAATGCATACAAATATCTATAGGACAATGTTCTGTGTATGATAATTCTAAATAATATTCGTACGGTTACCATTATACAAGGAGTGGAAATGATACTCATACTATGACTGACCAAATCAGTGTACCAAGACCAAAATTAACAATAATACCCTTAGTGGTGTGGCTATAAATTGTGCAGCCCAGGGCTGTCACTAAACTCACTTTCCCTTTTCACAAGCCCCACCCCCATTTTTTCACTCCACTTCTCTTTTTTACAGGTCCATCTTCACACCCATAATCCATAATTGCCACTTAAAAACAATCATATATTTATGTCATAATATTGTGGGAGTCAAAATGTATTTACTTTTCTATCTATGGAGCTGTGTGAGGGATTTTTTATTCTCGGGATAAGTTTACACTTTTGTTGTTATCATTTTGGGGTACATCAGATTTTGTTATCACTAGCCCCTCCCAGTAATTTATCTACCTTGTTCACCACATGCCAAACCCTCGCACTAGAGACAGCAAACCTTTTCTGATTACAGAATAACCTATAACCACCAACTGTCTTGCCCTACCTAAATTACCATGGACTATCTTGGTTGTTCTCTTTGCTCCTTGAAGAGTAATATCTGTTAGGGTTGCCATTTCTAAGACTGAAGCACTTGCAGGACTTTGCGCTTCATGTCTTTAGTGAGGCAGTCAAAATTAAGGGCGACATGGCCGAAAAGTGGCATATCTCTGCCACTTTTAGGCGCATTAAATCAGTATAAAGTGCGTCTAAAAGTCCAATACTTTCTAAAAATTTATGTCAGGTATACCTTGCATAGATTACTTAATGCGCCTAAAATGGCACATCATATCAAAAAAGGGCGCATTGCATCAAAAATGGGCATTGTATAAAAAAAGGGGGCATTGTATAAAAAAATGGCGCACTGCATCAAAAAGGGGGCATTGTATCAAAAAAGGGGGCATCGTATCAAAAAAGGGCGCATTGCATCAAAAAAGGGGGAATTGTATCAAAAAAAGGGGGCATCGTATCAAAAAAGGGCACATTGCATCAAAAAGGGGGCATTGTATCAAAAAAGGGGGCATTGTATCAAAAAAGGGGGCATCGTATCAACAAATAGCACATTGCATCAAAAAGGGGGCATTGTATCAAAAAGGGCGCATTGCATCAAAAAGGGGGCATTGTATCAAAAATGGGGCATTGCATCAAAAATGGGGCATTGTATCAAAAAAGGGAGCATTGCTCAACTCACAGCACATAGCATATCATTGGTGGTAAATGGTATGCGTCTATCGAGGCTCATTGCCTAACAGGGGCGCATAACATATGAAGGGCGCCTCAATAGGCGCATTTCGCGACGGGGGCGCACAGCGCACCATATTTAGGCACATTACAAAGTGTCATGCCCGGCATATAATGCGCCTAGTTTTGGTGTACGACAGTTCATTTACAACAAGAATATGGCGTAAAAACTGTCATTGGCGTTTTGGGACATGTCGCCCTAAATGTTTTGAAATACTACCATCAGCATATAAAGTATATCACTCTGCACTTGCCCTGTTTGTGTAATGGGTTGCGCCGCGGTCCGTGGTTCGGACCGCGGTCGCACCCGCGTTCCCCGCGGCGGGTCCCCGGCGGGGACGGGGGCCTCGCAGTCCGCACTGCCGCTCGTGGCGCCACCCGTCCCATCCACTCACCTGGCCTCGCTCCGCCGGTCCTGTCCCCTGCCCCCGGGAAGCGCGTGCCGCCCCCTACGCAGCCCCGGTGTTCACATACTTTTAAAGGAAGTGCCCCGGTAATTGGGAAATTCCCCGGGCGCTGTCCCTAAAAAATTTTGCACCCACGCATTCCCTGCTGGATCTATGTTCCCCCTTTAAACCCTTACTAAAGCGTTCCCTAGTGTGTTCTCCCCCCTCCCGGGGTTTACCAGCCCCTTGCTACGTTTTCCCACTCCGAACCTCTGGCCTGCCTGCCCTTTCCTGCCGTCCACGCCCCGCCCATTCCCGCCGCCCTGACCTTCTGCCGCCCACTGACACGACCCCCAATTACCCCTTTGTACCTCGCTGCACCCGGGGCCACCGGGAAAGAACACGTAGGGGGACGACCGGGGTACCTTTCAGCGAGCAAACCATCCCGCTTTGCGGCGGGCCTGGTAAAAACCCGGGGAGAATTAGATCCGTTCCCGGGCGTGGCTAGTCACCAAACCCTTTCGGTGGTCCGGGGTCCACACCCAGCCTTACATTAAATCCCCCATGGACCCCGCCAAGGTGCCTCTGCCAAGCATCACAGATCTTATCTTTTTTGCCCACAGTCGCACAAATCGCAAAAACAGGCACAGCATTTGGGGCCAGCTCTCTGCCATGATGCGTCACCCCCTCGCACCCAGAAAAATCCCACCTGCGGCCCCGTCGGTGACACCGCTACGTCCGTTCCATTGGCTCCCGGGGACCCAAGTTCGGCTCCCCTTACCCATCAGTTTTGCCGGGGGACCCCAAAGCTCTCCCCGGGGTTATTACCCAGTGCCTTGCACATAAACTGATGGCGGATCAGTTTCCTTCGGAAGGTCAAAGGTGGCCTTGGGTAAGCCTACACCGGGAAGGCCCCTGGCTTGGCAACTCCCCCGGGGGACGGAACACCCGGAAAGCGGTTACAGATCTTCCCCCCGGGAAATTTCCGCACCGTCTTCGGGACCGGGCACATGCCCCCTCTGCAAAACCGCCCCTTGAACCTTCTCAAGGCGACCCCGGGGGGTGACTATGGGTTACTTTCCCTACTCGGCTTCGGAGCTCACGGGGAATGATCCCGCCCTCTGTGCCATTTTAAACAGGGCCTTCCCCGGGAAAAAAACCTTTCCAGAGACCTCCCGCCTCCCTGGTTGAACTAATTCATTAGCAACCCGTATTTATGTAAGGTTGCAGAGAGCAGGAGGCGCTGGTGGGAAAAAAGGACACTGCACGCCCCCGTGGGGCGGTTTCATCTGGCTCCGGTTTTTTTTAGCTCCTCCATTACTTCTCCTAAAGCCTCTGGGTGGAACCCTCAGGGGCCGGGCCCAGTTATCGGAGCAGGAGCTGAACCCGTCCCAAAAACCAGAAGCTATGCTCACTGCGCCACCCGGACCTTTTCCCGCAAAAGCTTTCCGTTTATGCCCCAGGTCCGGAAAACGTTCACACCTGGGAGCCATAGGAGAGGGGGTCCTGGGTCATTTTTCCTCCTCTCCACGTTTGATATGCCAGTGGGGTGACATTGATGCTGGTTCTTCTTCCCGGGATTCTGCCTTCCTGGATTCGGGGTCCGCCGGAACTTTCTACCCTCATTGGAAACCCGGGTTCCGCAACCTGTACCCGGGCGGGAAAAGCCGGGGGCTTATATTTCGGTCAGTGGGGAGCTCCTCCGTGACCCCATCCAGTACATAACCCGGCCGTGACATCCGTGTGGGGGCTTGCAAAAGGGGAAAAGTCACGTTCCACGTTCTGTCCTGCTTCCCGGGATCCTTTTGGGGCTTCCTGGCTGCAAACGTCACGCCCCTACCCCCAAAAGAACCGGCAAAGTCCTGGTTTGGGGACCGGGGAAAATGCCAGAACGTTGCTTGGGGGTGCCACGCCCGGTCCCTACCATTTCTCCGCCCCGCCTTCAACCTTGCCAGCCTCCCGGGGCCGGGTTACCGGGACTTTGGGGATTTTTCCGAGAAAGAGGCTGAATCACTGCCACCACATCGGCCTTACGACTTCCTATTGCCCTCCTGCCGGGAACCATCCACCCCGGGGGATGGTCTCCAGCTGTCCTGAAAGACTCAGGCCATGTCAGCCTACTTTGGGAGAACTGCAGAAAGGATTCATTCGAAAGTCCCCCCTCCCCGCCGGAGCCGGGTTTTTCTTCGTGCAGAAGAAGGATGGTTCCCTCCACCCCGTGTATAACTACAGGGTCTAAAAAGATAAACCTTAAAAAACCTTTACCCTCTCCCGATCTCAAGTTTTTTGACCTTAAGGGGGCTAAAGTGTTTTTCCCAAATTTGGGATCTGGGGGAGCCTAAAACCCTCACCCGAATTCGGGGGGGGGAGATGGAAGACGGCGTTTAATACCCGACATGGACATTTTGATATCTCGTGATGCCCTTTGGCTCTGTAACGCCCCAGCGGTGTTCCAAAATCGTCAATGAGTCTTCCGGATCTTTGTACACCTTTGTCATAGTGTACCTAATGACATCCTGATTTTCTCCTTGACATCGGACTCACCGGGCTAAAGTATGCCAGGTTCTGCAACCTGCGCAGCAACCGTGTACGCCAAGCTAAAAATGTTATTCCATCAACAGCCTACCTTTCCTGGGCTAATAGTCTCGGCTAAAGGGCCCTAAAAGGGACCCAGCAAAACTCCCCCGCGGAAATCAGGGGCCCCGCCCTGTCGTCTTCGGGCTTACAGGCTTCCTGGGCTTGCAAATATTACCGACAATTTTTTCCCCCCTTTTCTCCACCTTGGTGGCCCCTATCGGGGGCCCTTACTAAGAATGCAACCGAGGGGCTGGCCTCCGGGGGCGAGAAGGCTTTGGGGGATCAAAGACGGCCTTCTCCACAGCCCTGTTGGTCCCCCCGATTCCCCGAGAGCCGTTCTCCTTGGAGGTGGATGCCTTTTCCCGTGGGGGGCGGGGCGTCCCCAAGGAAGCTCCAAGGCAAGGTTCTAACAGGGGGGTTCTTCTCAAAGCCCTTCTCCGGCTGACGAAACTATGCCATTGGGGCCCGGGGAACTCTTGGCCTAAAGTTGGCCCTAGAGGGTGGCGACATCTGTGGGGGGGGCCGCATCCAATAAAACATTTTGGGACCACAAAAATTTTTTGATTTCAGACGGCCCAACGCTAACCCTCGCCAACCCCCCGTGGCTTTTTTTTTTCAGGGTTTTGACTTTATATCATTTCCACCTGTGGAAAAACGCAAGGGGGATGCTCTCTCTCGTGCCCGACGGGTGGGGAAAAACCCGGCCAAACATTCCTCCCCCGAACGGTTGGTTCACGGGTCCCGCAGGTCTCCAACACATCCCTACGGGCAAGCCGTACGTGCCCCCGGGTTTCAGGAGGAAGATTCTGGAGGGGGGGTATAGCTTTTTGGGGTGTTCATCCCGGGTCAAAAGTCTATGCATTTATCTCGCGGCACTACTGGGGGCCCGCCTACACAGGATGCAAGGACTACACCCTCCCCTGTGTCACTTGTGCTGGGACGGGGCCCACCCAAGGCCGCGGCCTTTTTGCATCCTCTGCCCTGTCCTAAATCCCAGGACGCAAAAATATGGATTGTCAGGAAACTACCAGTTCCTGGAATTCGTCATTGGGTTGCGCCCGGGTTCTCAAAGATGTCCATTTTGTGCCCTCCCTGGCCTGCCGTTCCCCAATAGGGTATCTTTCTTCCGGCATTTTTCCCGGCTTCTGGTGCCCTCACACATTGTCCCCCCGACCGCGGGTTTTAATTTTTTCCTTTTTGGCGGCGTTGTGCTCCCATCGCAAGTCAAGTTGGACTTTTATCGGGCCTATCCCCTCAGTAAGGGAGGTGGGAAAGGGGGAACCAGATTCTGGGAGAAACCTGCTCCTTTTTGTCCCCACGTAGGGGCAACTGACCGAGCGCCCCGTGGGTGAATTTGCATATAACCATCGGGGCTTTCCGGGTCTCCCGTCTCCCCGTTCTTTGTAGTCATGGCCCCCCCACCGCACCCCCCCCCCCCTTCCCCTGCCCCATAACTCGGATGTCTGCTTCACGAAAAGGTTCGGGATATCAAGGCCATTGGCAGGAGACGCACCCTTTTACTTCGGGTCCGCCCGTTTTGGTCTAGGGACAAAAAAGGAAAGACCTGCCCCGACGTTCTTCCTGGGGGACCAAGTTTGGTCTCTTCAAGATATGTGGCCCCGAAGGTCCCGTCTTAAAAATTTGGGGCCCTCCTTCCCCAGACCCTTTAAGGTTCTTCGGGAGTTTTAAAAACCCCGGACATACAAGCTCTGTTTGCCCCCTCTCTCCGACCACAACGCATGTCATGGTCCCCCTTAAGCCTCTGGTGTGAAACCGTTCCTCGAAGAATGTGAAGCCTTCCCCAGTACCGAATCCATGACATTTCGAGTTTTAAAGGACATTTTTGATATAAAACAGTCAGGGGAGACGTTTCTTCCTCGTGGATTGGGGGGGCTTCGGGCCTGAGGAGGAATCCTGGGACCGGAATCCATATCCTGAAACGGGACCTCATCCCCAATTCTGCGGCAAAAAGGGGGGGAGGCCAAGGGGGGGGGCTGTAACGGGGTTTCCCGGGTCCGTGGTTCGGCCGCGGGCACACCCCGTTCCCCGCGCGGGTCCCCGGCGGGGACGGGGGGCCCCGCGGTCCGCACCTGCCGCTCGTGGCGCCACCCGTCCCTCCACCCCTGGCCCGCTCCCCCTCCGGGGGCCAGTCCCCCGCCGGCCGGAAGCGCATGCCGCGCGGCGTTTTACGTACATTTAAAGGGACAGTGCGCCGGTAAAAAGGGTAATTTCCGGCGCTGTCCCTAAATAATTTTTTCACCCAACCCCTTCCCTTCTGGATCTTGTTTCCTCGTCCTTAGCTAAACGTTCCTAGTGGTTTTTTCGCCTAAAAGGTACCAGAACCCTTTCTACGTTTTCCGACTCCCCAACCTCTGCCGCCTGCCCTGACCTTCCTGCCTGTCCAGACCAATCCTTGCCGCCTGCCCTGACCTTCACCTGCCCACATACATTCCCGGACAAGTTCTGACCTCGCTGCACCTCGGCCGCCACGCAAGCAAGTCACGTCAGGGGGGACAACCTGGGACCTCACGCCGCAGAAAATCCATCCCCTTTTTTTTTTTTTTTTGGGGGGGGTGGTTTAAAACCGGGGGCTACTTAGTTCCGTTTCCCTGGGGGCTGGCTTACACCCCCCCCGCCCCTTTCGGTGGTCGGCGATTCCTACCCCGCGTTACAGGGTTTGGCTGGATAAGCCTAATGGGTTCACAGGGGAAGCCTTTTTTATTTTGGGGGCCCCCCCTCTTTTCATCCAATGGGGAATGCCTTCCCAGGTTTTTGATGGCAAAAACCACCAAATAACATATAACCCAAGGGGGGGGGAAGGCAAAAGAATGCCCTAAGGTTGAATGATCTGCCACAAAATTTGATGTGCCATTCCCAGATGATAAGGGTAGATGGAACTCACTATGGAACTCAATTATATGGAACTCAAACAAGAGGGTTTAAGGGGGGCATGTATGAAAAAGTCTAGGTCTAAGATTTCCGGGGTTGCCCCCAACAAACCCAATCAGAGCTTGCCTTTCATTTTTCAGAGGACTATATGAAAGGAAAGGTGAGCTCTGATTGGTTGCCATAGGCAAAAAAGAAGGTCTTAGACCTAGACAGTTTTCATACATGTGGCCCTAAGTATCCAAAAGCAAAAAGTCCAATTTAAGATTTTGAAAATACAAATAACTCACAAACATTTCAGAATAAAAACAAAAGTATTCATCAAAACTAACTCTTTAGATTTAACTTTTGCCACAATCTCATTTCATACCTCCCTGCATCCGCTCTTCACCTGTGTGCCAGAAGGGGGCTGTGTGATTTTTTGAATTGCATACAATGACCCAAGGATGAAATCACCCTGCCTTTCTTTTCTTAGTGGGAAAAAATTTTGTTTATGTATAGCATTTGATAGCAACTGTAGCTCAGAGGTAATATTTGTGCTTTAAAGCACAAGGGTCCTTGGGTTTAAACCCGCAGGAAATAACCTGTGGATTTTTTTTTTCCTTTTTTTGCACAGACCTATTGAGGTTTCTTTTTTTTTTTTTGACCCAATTCTAACTAGTCCAAAGGAAGAAGGGAAGGGCAGCCCCCGGGGTTTTTAACACTCAAACTGCCTGGAAAGAGTTTTGTCTGAGCATTGCGAAGGAAATGAGGACTCCATCATGGTCGTATCCCCGGAGATGAGTTACAGTAAACAATGGATACTAAAGGGCACTTAAAAAAAAAAACGGGCAGAATTTTTAAAAATTAATATGAAAATGTTGTTGTTTCATTTGCAAACTTCCCACGTCAATTTTTCTTTGTGGCACAACCCCTTTTTAAAGGGAAAGGTCAACCCGACTTACACTGGGTTTCCAACAGCATTAAGTCAGTTCACAAATGTTCAAACCAAATTCAGGCACAGACAATATATTCTATAACATTTATAAAGCAGCTCCTCTTTTTAAAAAGTAATTTCTCTCTAGACATATTGAAGCTTTCAAACAGAAGACATAAAAGATTTAGGTGAACTCTTCAATGAGCTGTCACAGGGGGTCCCAAACGGTCGCTAAAACAAAATGTTCTTGTTCAGAGGGTTCTTGACACTAACCAGGATAACCTGTAAATACAGCAAAAAAAAATGAATTAAAAAATTGGAAAAAAGCAAAAAGCGAAATTGGTACCGTTAAAACGTCAAAATATAGGGGCCCAGAGTGAAATAGTAAACCTTTAAATGGGGTGCATTTTAAAATGCCAAACCTGTGACTTTTTGTTGTCCCATTTGCTTCATTCTAAGGGGGTATTAAAGGGCGTGACACAGAAACTGAGGAGAGAATTCCTAGGCATTTAGCAATGATTGCTTTGGCTGACAGAGATTCAAGACAAAGGAAATCACTGACCCCAGTGGCCGCCCCGTTTTTTCAGCAAACACGAAGTAAATTTCTAGTTCGGGTTTATTGTGATGTATTGGAAAGGTAAAAGCCCCCATATAAGGGGCATAAGTTTAAAAACCCCCTTTGGGAAAAAAATAACATTGGGTTTACGACTTAATTTTAGGGGATACCCCTTTTTTGTATGATTTCCTGTTTTCTAGTAAAGAACATATTGATTTATTTACCTTGAACCCCAAAAGCTTTTTTTTAAGAGTTCAGCTTGAATCTTTTCATGTCATTCTGCTTGAATAACTTACATGTGTCTAGGAAACAATTCACTTCTTAAATCCTAAAAAAACCTCAAAATATGTCTAGAAAACAATTCACTTCTGAATACTAGAGCTGACCTCTAGAAACTGATTTATTGAATCCAATTGTTTGTGCACTGATTTATGGATTTGAACATTTGTGAACTGACTTACCTTGGTTGGATAACCAGTGATGTGTCAACTGTTCCTTAAAGAGAACCTGTCACACAGATTATGTCCCCCCTTGCTGAGGACAGCAAAAGCTAGTGACAGAAATGCTGTTTCCAGCACTGTGTACCTTATGATGTAGTTTTTAAGCATTTAGGGCGACATGTATGAATCTCGCCACGTCGGGGCGCACCTTTCCGCTAGTTTTCCGGCGAAATCTGCGCCTGATTTATGTCGGCGCCGGGGCGCGCTCATACATCCTATGTAAAGTCCGCCGCGCCTCGCCAGTGTTTGAGGCGCAGTGCGGGACTTAGGCGCAGTGCGGTGCTGCGCCTAAGATTCGTCGTCCGAGGAGGTGCGCTCATACATGCGGGGAAAAGTTCCCTGCACCTCGCCAGTGTGTGGGGCACAGTGCGGGGACATGGGCGCAGTGCGGGTACATGGGCGCTGTGAGGGACTGCGCCTCACATGTATTCCGATGCAAGACAGGCTGGAGAACAGCGAGAAATCATTAAAGATGTCCGTGCGGAGTATGCGCAAGCGGTCCGCCAACAGCAAACATCTATTCAGGCCCCATACAGCTGAACGCACCTGCCCCCCCCCCCATTACCCCCGCCCCCAGCAACCCGTCGCCCCAGCACACAAAAAAAAACGGCCTCATTCAGAGTGAGCAAAAAAGACAAATGTATGGTGTAGAGTACACCGTACCAAGAGCAAGTCAATTATCTTTCTCTGTCTCACATATCATAGACAACAGGCTATCAAGCTCCATTCCATATCCCCTCCACCCACATACAATATCAACCCCTCCACCCACAATACAATTATCCCCCTCCACCCACAATACAATATTCCCCTCCACCCACAACAATATCCCCGCTCCACCCCACATCAAATATCCCCCTCCACCCACATACAATATCCCCCTCCACCCACATACAATATTCCCCTCCACCCGCATACACCATATCACCCGTCCACCCACTTACAATATCCCCTCCACCCACATACCAAAACTCCCCTCCACCCACCATACAATTTACCCCTCCACAAACATACAATAATTCCCCTCCAATGTGTTTCCCTTGGTCACGCACCTCACCACCTTCTAGAAATAAACACCAGCAAGAAAGGATAAGTCTGGTAACCCTATCACGGAGGTAGGTGTTTCTCATCTTTTACTATCTGGTACACATGTGCGCTGCCAAATACTAACGCCGATATACACACCCACCATAGTAGACCACATAGTAGATCTGACACCACTCTGTCACATCACATTACAGTGATACTAGCACTGATCCAGGTAAGTAGTATCAATAACCCTGAAATCAGGACTCACCGCGGGAGTACGTCCTATCTGAGTAGTCGTTCTTTATCCCTTCTCTTCTGCATCTGTTTCCACATCCCCGCCATAATGACTTTTCCAGCCACCACTCATTCGTGTAGAGATTACACACAAATATCTTAAATCCTCAATTTTTCCAGCATCTCCTTACCTATTCCCACCTCGTGTACAAACCTCCCAGGGGTGGGAGAAGCGGGTAACAAGCCAAACCTAGAGGCCTGTACCCTAAAGGGGATGGAGGGTGGGGAGTAGACTGGAGCCCCCTGGAAAATAATGCTACACTAAGGGCTGCTGCCCTCCAATTATCTATTACCATGGTTGGTACAGTCAAGACTCTAGGTAGGTAGACAGTCCCTATTTATGGTATAGCAACCCCCATCCGGATAAGTTCGGAGGCCAGCCCATGTAGGTTGTGTGGTACCTAGCCACGAGACTAACTTTAGCTTGTAGGCGGCCAGGGCCCCACCTTTATGTTTTAGGAAGAGTCAGCGGCCCTGTAGAGTTAGGTAGAGCCGGGCCCGCCTTAATAGCGTAGGTAGATTCAAGATGCAGTCGTCACCCCTTTAGCGTAAGCGTAGAGTCAGGGACCCTTTAGGGATCAGCTAGGGAGGTGAAGACAGGGGCCACCCTTTAGGGATAGCCGGTACCAGGGCCCCCTTTAGGGATAGCTAGTAGCCAGGGCCCCCTTTAGGGATAGCCAGGTAAGCCAGGTCCCCCTTTTAATTTGCTAGCCAGGTAGCCAGGGCCCCCTTTATTTTCTAGCCAGGTATGTCAGGGCCCCCTTTATAATCTCTGAGCCAGGTATGTCAGGAGGCCCCCTTTATCTTCTAGCCAGGTACCGCAAGGGCCCCCTTTATTCTCTAGCCAGGATCTCAGACCAGGCCTCCCTTTATTTCCAAGCCAGGTAGTCAGGCCCCCCTTTATTTCTAGCCAGGTAGCCAGGGCCCCCTTATTTCTACGCCACGTAGCCGAGGTCCCCCGTTTATTCTAGCCAGTTAGCCAGGGCCGCCCTTTATTTCAAGCCAGGTAGTCAGGCCCCCTTTATTTCTACGCCAGGCTAGATCGCCAGGGCCCCCTCTTATTTGCTGAGCGCAGTGTAGCAAGGCCCCTTTATTTCTAGCCAAGGTAGCCAGGCCCCCTTAATTCTAGCTAGGTAGCCAGGGCCCCCTTTATATTATTCAAGCGCACAGGGTAGCCGCCATGGTCCCCTTATCCTTAATCTATATAAAAAAAAAAAAAACAACACAAACAGCACCCACTTACCTGGCTCCCGGCTTCCGACCCTCCGGCCGCTCCCGAGCCTGCCGTTCGGCTCTGGACGCGCCCTGCATAGAGACGTCCGCGCGGTGAAGCGACATCAACAGCGCCAGCCTATCGTCAGCAGTCATGGGCCTGGCACCTGGCAGGCTGAAGGACTAACACCTTCAGCCTGCCGGGGAGATCAGCGGAGCGCAGCGCTAGTGGCGCTGTGCTCCGCTGACACCGCGCAGCCCCGGGAATCGGGGACATTAGTCCCCGGCTACCGGGCCGGTCTCTGAGCGCTCGGGACGCAGGGCCCAGCGTTCAGAGACCGGATGCGCGGACGGGACCCGGGGAGCGACGGCACTGCCTCCGGGGCCCGCAGCAGCTCAGGGCCCACACTGTGGGCCAGGTAGAGCCTGGTTTGGCGGCTGCGCCGCTGGGCCCCGCTCTGTCATGGGGAATAAAGGGACCCTCTTGCCGCGGGCCCCCCTATTCCACCGGGCCCCATACGAGAGTACTGGTTGTACCCCCTGTATGGCGGCCCTGGGAGTATGAATAAAAAAATCGCCTTTATAAAGGCGGAAAACATTCTCAGAAAAAGAGCTCAAACCTCAAACATAAAAAATACATTAAAAAAATCACTTTCCAAAAATCTAGAACGGCACAACATCAAGAATTAGGATATTGGAAATTGCCGGGTTATACAGTAATTCAAATTCTGAAAGCTATTCTTATTGGTCGGCAGAAACCGGCCAATCAGAATAGGAGCGACAGTGAACCATTAAAACCTATTGAGAACTATTGACCAATCAGAATCAAAGGCGGGACAGTTCAAAATACAGTAAAAATGCAGAAAAGAGCTGATTGGTTGAGCTAGCGGGGGCTTGTCCAGCTTAGCCAATCAGAGCGCGAGCTACTTTCTCATAGAGTTCTATGGGAAAAGAAATGCAGAGCGAGCTCTGTTTGTGATTGGCTAAGTTAAAAGAGGCGCGGTTATTTGGACCAATGGGAGAGCGAGCGACGCTCCTATGGGTTTTCTAATGCAATCTGAAATAAAACTGTACATGGCCGAAATCAAATGATAATACTGCCGAAGTTGTCCCGATGTGTATATAAAATGAATAATAATATGGGGGTAAATATACAAAAATATTAATTCAATAAAATCAGGTTTATTTCTTTATTTTCGTTAGCCAAGGATCAATAGTATGGGTGCAACGAAAATAAAGAAATAAACCTGATTTTATTTTTTTTAATTTTTTTTTTTCGTTACCCCATTTTTTTTTATAATTTTATATACACATCGGGACAACTTCTGTAGTCTTATCATTTGATTTCGGCCATGTACATTTTTATTTCAGATTGCATTAGAAAACCCATAGGAGCTACTTTCTCATAGAACTCTATGAGAAAGTAGCTCGCGCTCTGATTGGCTAAGCTGGACGAGCTCCCGCCCCTTCAAAACCCAAACAGCTCTTTTCTGCCTTTTTACTGTATTTTGAACTGTCCCGCCTTTGAATATTTATTGGTCAAAATTTCTCCATAGGATATAATGGGCACTGTCGCTCCTATTTTGATTGGCTTGGTTTATGGGACCCAAACAGAATGCTTAAACAATTTGAATTACTGTATTCCCAGCAAGTCTCTCTTTGCAATTCCTTATGTAGCGCCGGTCTCGGCGACAAACGCGTTTTTCGGGATTTAACTGATTTATTTTTAGAGAAGGTTTCAGCCCCTTTTTTCTTGATAATGTTTTACATTAAAAAAAAATGCGTTTTTTTTAAACATACTCTATGCGCACGGCGCTGAGCGCCGAGATTGCATTGCGCGATCTCTCCTTTGACTACAATGAGAGAAGTAGCTCACGCTCTGATTGGCTGGGATAGGCAAGCTACCGCTAGCTCGCAATCAGCTCTTTTCTGTATTTTTACTGTATTTTGAACTGCCCCGCCTTTTATTTTGATTGGTTCAAACTTCTCCATTTGGATATAATGGGTCTTTGTCGCTCTATTCTGATTTGGGCCAATTCTCCTCCATAGCTTATAATGGGTCTTTGTCGCTCCTATTCTGATTTGGTTTAATTCTCCTCCATAGCTTATAATGGGTCTTTGTCGCTCCTATTCTGATTGGTGGTTTATGCCGACCATGAGAATAGCTTACCCGAATTTGAATTACTGTATTTCCGGCAATTTCTCTATTGCAATTCCCAATGTAGCGCCGGTCTCGGCGACAAACGCGTTGTTGGGATAGATTATGTTTATAGAATTTTCTGAGCTCTTTTTCAGAGGATATTTTACAAATAATAAAAATGTTTTTTTATTTATACTCTATGCCGCACGGCGCTGAGAGCCCTAGATTGCATTGCGCCATCTTCTCATAGACTACAATGGGGGGAAGTAGCTCGCGCTCTGATTGGCTGGGATAGCTAAGCCACGCTAGCTCAGCAATCAGCTCTTTTCAGCACTTTTTCTGTATTTTGAACTGTCCTGCCCTTGATTTGATTGGTTGAATCTTTTCCATAGGCTATAATGGGTCCCCTTTTTCCTATTCTGATTGGGCCCCGGATGGGAAGCCCCGCTAGTTTAGC